>JAHLJT010002406.1:192110509-192144567 GCA_031308135.1 Acheta domesticus
GATCATTTATAATCCAGAGTGAAGAAAGCCAATCAGAAACTCCAATTTCGTGCCATTATAAACAGTAAAAGTAGCCTCAGTCCCGAAAAGACAGTGCTTCTGTATAAATCCATTCTTTACGCATGCCTGATCTGGCGTCATTCAGTAACATTTCACGTCAAGATCCAAATTATCCAAAAAAGAATCCTCCGCATAGCAACCAAAGCCTCCATTCCGATTTCAACCTAAAACTAATAAAAGATCAAATCATTCACACCTCCCACGATTTCTTCTCCCACCTTCCTAACATAACCGGAACATCCTTCAACAATCTCTGCGTAGATAACGCTCCCTTTTAGAGAATAAAAAGTTCCCTACTTAAAGCTTTCCTAACTGCTTCTCCAGGATATTCTTTTCTACTTCAGTTTGTGCTAGGAAAAGTCCATCATATATCATATCACTTTTAAAGATTTTACGGCAGTGTTTTCACCAATATCATAGTTATTTGTATAATAAGTATTGAAGAAAAAATATTATACTAATCTTAAATTGTATATCGTCAATTACCGTAGACTTAAAATCCTGGTATTTCAATGTACCAGGATGTCTTCATCCTCGTACATGGTACCTTCATTAAAATCCTAGTAAAAATACCAGGATCCTGGAACGTCTGGCAACACTGTTAACGACGTGAGAGACAAGTCAAAAAAATTTCATTTTTGTAATTTTTGAAAAAATGAAATAGAGCAATATGGCGTTTATGTCATCTCATAGAGTGCATTAGGCACTATCCTTACCAAAAGTTTAAAGAAACAATTTGGACAAAATTTTATTGTAATTTTTTTAATTGACAAATATTGCACGCAATATTGCGCGAAAACTACTAAAATTTTCAAAAAATGTAAATGACCTCAAAGAAACTCACTTTGGAGAACACATTTTATTCGGAGAAAAATCTCTATCTTCAATTTTGTAGTTGTAGGAAGAGGCCGAAAAAACTGGCAATTTTCGAAAATTCAGATTTAACCGTGAAAATCGGACCTCTGCGATCTTTGTAAGTGTATTTACCTCTATTCTTAAAAGAAATTTAAAGAAACAATTTGGAGCAATTTTTGCGAAAATTTAGAAAATGTCCGCGGGGCTTCATGTAAAGTACTCCCAAATTTTGAAGAAAGATTTTCAAGATCGCAGCGCCTCGAGTGGCAGCAAATTGACCGGGGAATATCCATTTTCGAAAAAATCATACACATGGTTTAAGCGCTAGTGTTGCTCACAGACGGACGCTCGGTCTGACGGAGTTTTCGGTATCAGAGGACCCCAAAAGTCCATTTCCCTTAAAATCTCGAAATCGCTTTTCCACAGCATTACATAACTTTCCCTATACTACGTATATTTCTCCGTATATACGTATGTATACGGGAAAGTAAAAATCTAACTACTAGTACTACAGAATGGCACAGACTTTCCCATATTAATTTTTCTATTTCCTTTGGTCTCGACTAGCTATTCGGGCATGTCACATACTCTTGCTAACTGCGATCTATCGCCACTGAAAACACATTTTTTTGACGTTTCTTAATTTTTTAGTTGCCTAATAGTAGAACGGAAATATTTTAAGAATATTAAAGAACAGTAAAACCTCGTCCTAAATGGCAACTTCCTTTGAAAACTTTGGAGCCGTTTTTAAGAAAATGGCGTTTAAGAACTACTGTAAATTCGAAATTTGAGTTTTTTTTTTCACAGAAAATTTTTGGATTTTCGAAGTACTTTACATGAAGCTCCCCGGATATTTTCAAAATTTTCCCGAAAACTGCTGCCAATTTTTGCTGTTAATTTTGCAAAAATTAACATCAAATTAACATTAAATTAAACTTATTAAACAAATTAACATTAAATTAAATCATTTCATCTTTCAGTTAACGTTAAACCCAATAGTAGTCGCAAATGACCTTGATGCTGATGCAACCTTAATTTTTTTAAATGTAACATTTTTTTTCTTTAAACTCAAGAAGCGATAGTGCTAAATGTACTCTGGGAGCTGAGAAACTTGTTTGCTCTATTCTTTTGTTTATTCAAAAATTATTTTTTAAAAATTTGTCTTCTCTCTCATGTCGTTAATATTTACATTAGAGACGATTTGTTCACATTATTATATTCATGAGTACGTACGTTTTCAATAATTTCATATGAAGTTTTTAGTAAGCTCAACCGTTTGCTGTGAAAAATAGTTTGAATTATCTCAAAATTCCGCATTTTCAGAAACGCTCAAACGTCATTTTCTCAAAATACGGCTCCAAATTTTTCTTCAAACTTTTCGAACGGATAATACTAATTGCACATAACGTAAAGTTCATTTGGGGGTATTTCTTTGTTTGTTTGCTTTTCAAAAATTACACAAATGTACTTTTTTTGAAAGATCTCTCACATCTTTAATATACACATTACCAGCAATTTGTAAACACAATTTGTATTTGTGAGTTAATGTGCTTCAAATGAAGTTTTTTGAAAACTAGAAAATTTTCTGTGAAAATGAGTTTCAAATTTCGCATTTTTAGGAGCGCTTAAACGCCATTTTCTTAAAAACGGCTACAAATTTTAAAGGAAAATTGCCATATAGGACGTGGTTTTTGTGTTTTTTAATATTCTAAAATTAATATTTCCGTTCTACCATAAGGAAACCAAAAACTTAAGAAAATGTCGAAAAAATTTAATTTGGACGGCGATAGATGGCAGCTAGCACGTGTATGTGGCAATTTTGATTAGCTAGCCCAGACCCAAGGAAATAGAAAACTAATACGGGAAAGTCTGTGCCATTCTGTAGCACCACTAGTTTTGCTATCTATTAATAACCTACAATTACGATAAATACCGTATCCTGTACAGGCGGCTTCGCATCCCACGATATAATCTTCGCAAATATTTTCTGTAAACGGTTCAAGGTAGTAGGTCCCATACTGGTGCAGTTATAAGAAAATAATACGTATATCAAGTAATAAAGTAAACAAAATTAAACAGAGAAGAAAATCCCCGTTTCACCAACGTGCTAGAAAAGTAACACGATTATCCACTTCTTCGTTATCAGGGCCCGGCAATGAGGTTTCTGTCGAAAAGTTGTAGACTTACGGCGCACTTTTCAATTCTAACGCGAGAAAATAAAAAGCAATATTTTGCCTCTTTTATAAATGACACCAAGATGTTCGAATAAGAAATAAAGAATAAACAAGGAAGGAGACCGGAAGAGCATTGGCCATTGCTCTTGCGACGGCTGCGTAATCTTTGCAAGTTTCAAGATTAAAACGTCATAACTTACTATTTCCTCGCATTGTTCACACATACCTGAACTGAATGATCCTAAAATGAAGTGTCATCGACTCTTCACACATGTGTATTTAAGTAGTGCCATTAACTTAACGTTTTACGAGAGGAATAAATTATACATTAGATTTGCATGACACTAGAATTGGAAAATGGTTCCGTAGTTTTCAAGAAAACAATTCGAGAGATCAGTAAGCGGATAGCACTTTAAACAGTAGAATCACATATTGGTTAGGGTCTGACCTTGATATTTTGACAATGAAGGGGGCGTTTAATTTCTTTTACAAAACTTCATTGCGAAAAGTTAACATTACTGCATTAAAAAAAAGCCAGGAATAATTAACATTCCCCATTCCATATACTTTATTAATATTTACAAATTCTGTTCAGAACAAATCTTGAATTGAACGTATTTGCCCAACATATATCTTCAGAAAGGTTTAATTTAATCACATCTAAAACTCATCGCTTTATTGTGAAATTTAGCAGCTTACAACCGGAGTATTTACACAAAATGTATCGAATAACACATTACCACAAAAATATCGTATTTATTCTATTCGAAAAGTCTGCATCACATAGTTCATATAATTTTGACATATTTATGATGATGACACCCACAAAGCAGCCCGTAATGTTTTATTATAAATTAACACAAATCGAACCAAATGTCAAATCTTTCCTTTACATGGTAATAAATTAGTTGGATTCCTAAAGCGCGAAGACATTTTCTCTATGGACGAACAGGACTGAACACTAAAAAACCTCTGCAAGTTGCTGTGAGTAGCTTCCTCTTCTACAATATGAAGAAATATTGGATCGAGTAGAAACGCGGGTTCGGGACAAAGGCAGGTAAACTGGAGTAGCAGGTACACGACAATAAGCTGCACAGCAGAGGATGAAAATTTAAGTGAAAGGGGGGGGGGGCAGGTGGACGGGTGGTGAGTTTTCTTCGATTCAGCACGAACGTGAAGCAATACCTAGCAGCGACACAAAAATTGATACAGCGGGTAGGAGATGAATAACTTGACGGATTGGAAAGGCGGATTAAGAGAGAAGATTACGGTTAGTAGAGGGTGAGGTTGAGGTGCCGAGAGCAGAAAGGAGGAAAGGGACAAACAGAAAGAAAAGAGGCGCTGGAAGAGAGGAAAACGTGGATTGGCAACTGAGAGGCGACAGTGAACGCCGGCGCGGGGAGAAGCGGGAGGGGGGCGCGGCCGTCTACTTTCCGCGGCGGTGGCCGCCGCCGCCGCCGCGCGCCCACATGGCCGCAGACATCGCCGCCGTCACGCATTTCATGTTGTCGCTCAAGAGCGCGTCCCGCAGCCGCTCCCACGCGCTCGCCCACGCGCTCGCGCACGCCGCGCCTCCGCGCCGCACGCCGCCCTGCAAGAGCAACGCGCCCCTTTGGGCCCAATTAGCGATGCGGCGCACGGGCCCGCGCTCGAGACCTCCCCGCCCCAGGCATCGCGCGAATGCTGATCGCGCTCCGAGGCGACGACCGGTGACCGCCTCGCGGCAGCGAATTCCTTCCCCCGCGCACCTCGCCAGCCCGCCGCCAAGCCTCGCGAATCGAAGCAATTCACGAGGTGGCGGGAACTGGGGCCGGCTTTGCGCGCCTCACTCCGATAAGGTTTCAACCTGGCATTTTGGGCGCACTGCACATTCACATGTCTAAACCTTTCATTTGCTGTTAATAAAGGGATTTTCGTGACCCATGCTAACAATTTGAAAAAAAAATATATATATATATATATATATATATATATATATATATATATATATATATATATATAAAGGCTGTACCGAAAAAAACAGAATTCAATGGCTTAGTGAAAAAAAATAGTTTTCGATACAAGAACAACATCGGCACCAATAAAACTGTTTTACTTTCCCGTATACGTACGTATACACGGAGTGATATACGTAGTATAGGGAAAGTTATGTAATGCTGCGCGAAAAATGGCCAATTTTCGGCGGAAAAAAAATAATTGCCGGGCCATGAAAACGAATAAGTGGATAAACCAGATGCTAAATTAAGAAAAAAAAATCCTCTATCTCGTGGTGTGGTCAAAATCCATGATTTGTTGCTTCTTTATACTTAAAAATCGATTGACGGCATTCCGTCCGTCTGTGGTCAACGCTAGCGCCTAAACCGTTCGGTCGATTTTCTTCAAAATTGATATTCCCCAGTCGATCTGATTCTAGTCGAAGCTTTGTGATTTTGAAAAAGATTCTTTAAAATTTGGGGGTACTTTATATGAAGCCCCCCGGGGATTTTCAACATTTTCTCAAAAACGGCTCCAAATTTTTTCTTTAAATTTCTTGTATGAATAGAGGAAAAATACACTTTTTAACATGGCATAGGTCCGATTTTCACGTACAGCTCTGAATTTTCGAAAATTGTGAAAGTTTGAATTTTTTTCGGCGTCTTTCTCCAACTACAAATTGAAGATAGAGATTTTTCTTCAAATAAAATTTGTTCTGCATATTGAGTTCTTTAATAAAGGTCATGTAATGTTTTTCACAATTTTGGTAGTTTTTCGTGCAATATTGCGTGCAATATGTGCAATTTTATAAAAATTACAAAACAAAATTATCTCAAAAACGGCTCCAAATTTTTTTCTTTAAAACTTTTGGTAGGGATAGTGGTAAATGTACTCTATCAATGACATAAAAGCCATTTTGGTCTATCGGTTGGTTTTTTCAAAAATTACAAAAATGTAAACTTTTTTACTTGTCTCTCACGTCGTTAATATTTACATTATCGGCGATTTTTTTACATTATTATATTTAGGAGTATATATGCTTTAAATAATGTCAAGTAAAGTTTGTCGAAAACACTACCGTTTTCTGTGAAAAGTAGCTCAAATTTCGGCATTTTCAGAAATGCTCAAACGTCATTTTCTCGTATATGGCTGCAATTTTTTTTCTTGAAACTTTTGTAACGGATAGTGCTAATTACACTCATTAGTATAGCGTGAAGTTTATTTTCAGTTTTTTTTGTTTTTTCGAAAAATTATATAAATGTAAATTTTTTTGAAAGATCTCTCCCATCTTTAATATGCACAATATCTGCAATTTGTAAAGATGATTATATTTGTGAGTGTAAGTGCTTCAAATAACTTCAAATAAAGTATTTTGAAAACTCAAAATTTTCTGTGAAATGAGCTTCAAATTTCGCATTTTTAGTAGTGCTAAAACGCCATTTTCTCTTAAACGGCACATAATTTTTAAAAGAAAATTGCCATTTACGGCTAGGTTTTTGTGTTCTTTAAGATTCTAAAATTAATGTTTCTGTTCTACCAATAGGAAACCGAAAAATTAGGAAAATGACAAAAAAAATGTACTTTTGGCGATGATGGTAGCTGGCAAGAAAGAGTATGTGGCAATTCGAATAGCTAGCGAAGACACAGGAAAATAGAAAACTAATACGGGAAAGTCTGTGCCATTCTGTAGCACCACTAGTTTAAAATGGGTTTAGGGGTGCCACAAACCCAATAAACATTCATTTTTTTGTAAATAATAAACATGTAAACAATTTACATGTTTCTGGAGTTTTTTCTATGCTTCCATGATGCAAATTTTTTCCTAGAAATCAATTTTTTCAAAACAACTTTCGAGTGCTTATTTTCGGCTCAATCATTCGGAATATCCACGTAGTTTATTAGACAAAATATGCTTAGAATTGTCTTAAGAGCATTTTTTCGAAGTTCCGACGTTTCCTCCCCGGCCACCAGTATATGTATGTATGTATGTGTATTTATAAAAACCTTTAAAACCGACTTCAGTTAAAGATTTTTACAATCCACTTTCTGTTAAGAACAATCGAAACAAATGAGTTGTAGCTAAAATGATGGTTGAGTACACTTACTCTTAATTATATTTTATTTATAGTACTGTGGTATTGCAAAGTAGTGAACGACACACGGCGATATTACAAATAATGAACTTGACTGGTTATAACTTTTAAAACTCAACACCGACACTTATTTGTTCCATATCACATGATTTTCGTAACTATTATCGTGCTGCAATAATAAATGAACTCCTCCTGCTTGATCATTAACAGTAAGCAAGAGAGTTATGTTCTGAGAACATAAAACTGATATGTAAACGTATGTCCCAGCATAACTCTCGAATGCCCGGTGTAATTTCAATTTAACCTTGTACTAATGTTACATGCCGGCTGAGTTTAGTTTAGAGCCAGCATTGCCGCTGACTGAACGGGAGGTCCAGGGTTTGTGTCCCAACAGTGGTGGATTTTCGACATTAGCTAAGTAGCTAAGTCGAATTCAGCCGCTATCTGGAAGAATTCTGGAGGTCAGAGAATCCAGCTGCTCTGATCGATAGTTTTCCAAGGTTTCTCCGATCAATACCAGGCAGAACCCTCACAAATCTGAGTCACAAAAACGTACGCGATCTTTCTTTCCTCTCCTGCTCTCGCCTTACACTTACACATGCACTGTACTACTACGTATGTCATGACACCAGTCAGGAGCTTAAAGCTTGGCCCGGCTGAGACGGTACTTCGCTGATGGAGATATCCGGAGGGAAATATCCTGCAAACCTACGTGTAGGTCGGCGCCGAATCTCACATTCAGTGGAGAATACTGCAACCTACCGGAATAAAATAACATTCATTATACTAATGGGACTAATGACAGTAGCAGTCGACGTACCCGGAATATTAATCGCTCGCACGTTACATTCAATGAGGAAAATAATCCTGAAAGGGTTTTTCTATACCTACAACCCAATGCCCCCAAATGCGGAAAGTTCGGGGATGCTGGAATTTTTACCTTGAGCCCGAAGTGAATTCGACACGAAAGGCAAAAAATGCGAAAGAACATGGCCAATGTCCTTTGTAACTACCTTTCTCATTAGTAATTCCTCCGGCGTACACACCATTCTCAATGCAAGTTGGACTGAACCAGCAATCCTTTCTCCGCGTAGAGCGAATGTTCGATCTTAAATGTTTTAATTAAGCTTCAGATTAACGCAGCACAGACACGATGCGGACCTTTCATTGCAAGATGAAGTTTCGAAGTTGGAGTAATTCTGGCGAATGTCTTGGTAAACAAACGGGTTCAAAGCAATTTTGTCCGATTATTCCGTTCCTTCGATACGCAATTTATACATACTGCATCACACACTGCTAGGTTTATACTAGCTTCGCTGTAGGGCATTCGCACTAGACATTTTTAAACATTTTTTATTAAAAAAAAATCTTAACTAATATACTTTTATAGATCATACACGTTTTTTTTAAATGAATTTTTTTATCAGGTCACACATGTTGTCTCCCGCACCGAGAGTTCCTTTCTACCCTCTGGAATTTTCCATTCTGCAATTGACGAGATGGGACCCTTCCCCTCCTTGGCTGTCGATTTGACCAATGGCCCGTGGGTCTCCGTCAGTCCTTATAAGGCAAATGTACGCGGGCACCCCGAAGCCACTTCCTCTGAAGATCTCAGTTTGGGGAAGGGTCGGCAACATTATTCTAATTTCCCACATATGACCTCAAGGTCCCTGACCCACGTCGCCCGAGGGCGCGAGTGATCCCGCTCCATAAGCGCGTAGCGAGCCTTTCCGATGCTCGCATGCTCCACACCTTCGCCTCGCGCGGGCGGCTAGCAGGTGGCTGAATATCCCAGCACGCGGAGTCTTACGGCGGATTCGATTTCCCTATGATGCCCAAACGTCATTACACACCACTCATTCGCTTGTTCCTAAAAAAATTTAATCTAGTGCCATCTTTAAAACTAAATAACTTTCTCTTTTCTTACGCTATTCGTCAGGCGAGAACGTTCTAATACTACGGGTTTTCGAGAGATTTGAGCTTTCTCCAACGAACGTCAAGCATTTTTTTTTTTTTGATAAATGAAGGACACTGGGCTAAAAAGTTGTGATATCACCACTTCTTTTTATTATGACTCGTTGTTTTTTTAGAATAAAACAAAATTTTAATAATTCTGTGTTTTAGAGACAGCTTTCCTTACGATGAGGAGTACGAAACTAGCATAAGCATAAAACAATAAATAAGTAAAGTACATGAACGATGAAAAGCTAGGGCCGTCAAACAAAAAGATGCGTCGATGAAGGTGATGTGTGTGCATCGGGCTCGAAAATATTAATTTTGTTTTACCTCTGTTCATTACCAGCTGTTCTTTTTTCAGTTGGAGTGATTCAACAACTCGTCAATATTTAGTAGACAGGAACTACATTGCTTGATACTAATTAATAATTAGTATAGGAGTTAGAGAGTTAGTGAGCGGGGTGAGGTGCCATTCTCACAGAACATCCAAGTATTTTTTGCCTTTGGGTTCGACGCGCGGTAGCGGCGCAACTGTTTCTCAGACAAAGAACTTTCAGTCTTAAAAGTGGACAAAGTTGTATAATCTTTCATTTCATATAAGGTCAATATTTGCGAAAAAATGACGTAGTTTCTGAGACTACTTGCGATAAATTGGGATGAATCCCATTTCACAATTTTCTTCATAAAAACACCAACTTCATGTTGCTCTAGCGGCTAAATGGTACGTTGGAGAAAAAATCCTTAAGACACAAAATGTAGGCAATTTTATCTTCTTTAATTTTATGCTTGACCTTATTTACGAAAAGTGGATGGTTTTGAGTTAGTTGAAAACACTGAAAAATGTGGGATTTTTAACATGTCTTTTGCGAAAAACGTGTTTTTTTCGGGCAAACTTTTGTTGACATACATGATATTCGTGTTCAACGACCCTAAAAACATGTAGGACCAAAAAATCAAAACTATCACCAAAACTTTCCCCTATTTTCTAGCATTTGGCTAATTAGCCGCGTGTCTGATTGCAAGCGATTTCAAGGCCCGGCCCGCAGAGTGGTCATGACTGAATAAGCACTTACATGGAATGGGGTTAAAAATTGATTCTCTTGCATAAAAGTATTTTTCCTGTGTGCCTATTTTCGTTATTGTACATTATGGAAATATCAAAGAGAAATATTGAAAGTTAGTACAATGTCCCTGAAGTAATGTATTTCAACTCCCTTACATTCTGTACAATGTAGTAGCCTAGATAAACTAGTCCTTCCTTTAAATTAGAAAACGTGAAGAAAGTAAATAATTTAGTATTGCAGACAATCATTCGCTTTGCAAGAGAACTGAATTACATCGTTCTACAGAATAGGTATTAGAGGAAATCGGCATAGGCATCGATACTATTAAATCGAAGAAATGGCCGTCACTCAGTTTATGTACGTATTTGGTAACTACGAGTACATTGCAGGCGAAACACACAAAGAAATAAATGTTTCCGTGTAGCTGTCAACTGCCTCATGAAGTGATTTCACGAAGAAACTCCAAGATTTGGGACAGAGACATACTCTCATCTTTTCATGTAGAAAGGAACCACGGTAGAATGTTCATTCAACGTAGAGAAACTCATCTTCATGTAGAAAAGGAACGACGCACGGTGGTCTGAACGGGGCGTCGATACTGCGCGCATAGGATATTAAGTTAAATAACTATTTAATTAGCGACTTAAAACGGTTTTGGGGGTGGCGAAAATAAAAAGAAGCCTGTTCTAGGACAAACAATAATAATATACCCCATTAATATCATCTGTTATTTATTTATTTTAGTACTACCAAGTTGGTACTGTATCTTATATTAATAAAAGGTGAAAAACCAAAAGCTTTATTACTTGTTCAAAACAAAGCAAAGGATCGTATAAGCACCTTGTCAAGGTTTACTAGGTTATATTGGTGCTACAACCAGCAAATACTTTTTGGCATCATTTTTATTTTGTTTTATTTTTTTCGAAAATTCAGCAAGCTCAACGAAAGTGAGGTTACTATCATTGAAAAGAAACTTAAAAAACAGATTTTGAGCGGTTTTGGAGATATTGTTTAATATAATTGCATAAATTTTAAGCGCAAATTGAAGCACAACCTTACTTAAAAAAGTGCATGACTATTTTAAAGAGCTGATTCTTAGAAAAACTTTGTTTAAGGGAAAATATCATCTTCAATCAGAATTTTTTAAGTGTTAAAATTTTGATATTTTCGACAAAACAGAGTTCGCCGAAAATGAGACTAGCCCAAGGCTATATAGGTAGATGGTTCACTAATGCATGTCAATATTTTGAAAAAATACCACTGCCATTACCCATACTACACAGAATGATTCTGTTCGCACAGCGCTCGCCCACTGTTGCGTGTTCGTGCCGGCACAGGAGCGTTGCAGACATCGTGGTAGCAACGTTTTTTAGTACTTTTAGCGCTATCAATTGTATGTTGCTAAAGTTATACTGCTAGAGCGCTCCTAAAGCGCCACGCAAGTGTGATTAAGGTCCGATTAAATTAGGAAGGTGATTGACAGTTCTGTGTTACGTCAGGACGCCTCTCCCGTTGCCATGGCAGCTGCCTACCAGAGCGACAAAACGTGACGTTTCAGGTCGCTCAGTTGCCACTGCCGAACACGGGGACTTTGAGCATCGCACAGCTACTTGCCCTGCCGCCACGCCGCCCGCGTTTATGCCGTGCTGCGCGCGCAATGTGTACTGTATTGTGATGAGTTGCGTTGAGTTAGGCTTTTGTCGTATTTTTTACACTTTTACACGTATTTTTTGAAGTGTTTGTTTTCGTGTCCCGGTAACACGTGCTCAGTGGTTTGCGACCTGGCATTCGCGTCCCTCCACTCACAAATGTCATAACCTTCTTAATTTAATCGGACCGTTCATTTTAGTATTTTTGTAAATCCCAATCAAAAATGGCGGTTCTTTCCAACTCGCCATTGAAAATATAAACACTTGCGTATTGAAATAGGCCATTGGATACAGATGATTCAAAACAAAACACTATTTACACCTCCACTTAATGAAATATATTAAGTTCACGCAGTGATTGTTAGTTGTTATTAAAATTATTTACGGAACATCACTTAGCTCATGGAACGTTTATAAATGTTGACACAAATGAAAAATATAATTTATTTTTCTCCAAGCTTTCAATTCATTTTAACGCGTGCTTTCCTCTTAAAAAGAGAAAATTAAACATTTCAAGCAAAAGTAATACTTGGATCACACAAGGAATTAGAACATCGTGTAAAAACAAACGTACGCTTTACTTTATTTCTAAACATCATAACGTATCACCCGGTTTCCATATATACTTCCGAGAATATAAAAGAATTTTAAGAAAAGTAATAGTTCAGGCAAAATAATGAAAAATAGTCAGGACATTTTGAGCGCTAGTAACAAAACTAAAGCAATGTGGGATATCGTAAAAAATACAACCACATCATCTCGATACCTTGTAGAGAATGTTATTTTAAAGGATAATGAAAGAGAAACGAGTAATCCGGAAAAAGTTGCCAATCTCTTCAACAAACACTTTTCCAGAATTGCGTCTGATCTCACGAAGGGACTAAAATCACAAAATTCAACATTTTACACTTCCCAAAAATTTCAGATACGATGTTTATTTCCGAAACTTCTCCCAACGAAATCCTCAGAATAGTCAGTAAACTAAAAAATAAATATTCATCTGGTTTAGATGAATTTCCGGATTGTTTATTAAAAACTTGTGCACCTGCCTTTATACATCCGTTAACTCACATTTTCAATGCTTCTTTATGTACAGGAATATTTCCAGATATTTTCAAAACAGCAAAAATTAAGCCACTTTTTAAAAAAGGGAACAAAAATGATATTCAAAATTACCGGCCAATTTCTCTTTTGTCAGTTTTCTCAAAAATATTAGAAAGCTTTTCTACTTACGAATGGAAACATTTCTCAGGAAAAACAGAGCGTTTTCAGACTCACAACACGGTTTTAGAAAATCAAAATCTACGGAAACTGCCATTTTTTCTTTTCTCAAAGATGTTGCTTCATCAATAGACCAAAATGAAGTACCCATTGGAATATTCTTAGATCTCTCGAAAGCTTTTGACGTTATTGACCATAACATCTTGCTCTCAAAATTACCTTCGTATGGAATTCGTGGTATTGCCCTAGATTGGATAACTTCTTACCTTAAACATCGGACTCAAAGAGTAGAAATACCATACTGGCAGGAAAGGACATTACATACTTATATTTCCAATTCTTTGCCAATTGTGCATGGGGTCCCGCAAGGTTCGATCTTAGGTCCTATTCTCTTTCTGTTATATGTAAACGATATGCCCTCGTCTATTAAAAATGGAAGAACGGTTCTGTTTGCTGATGACACGAATGTTCTTTGCAAAAAAGAAGCAGTAAATAGTACAATTTCAGAAGTTTCAAATTGGTTTAATAATAACAAATTAATTGTTAACGAAAGAAAAACTGTTTCAATGCATTTTTGCATCTCAAATCGGAAATCGCATGTTCCATTGAAAATGAACAATATGCAATTAGCTGATGTTGAGGCAACAAAATTTTTAGGTCTTTCAATTCAATCAAACCTCAAATGGAATGTACATATAACAGAATTAAACACTAAATTAAGTTCATTATGCTACGCATTCAGAATTCTTTCAAATTCTGTCAGCCTTCATGCAGCTCGTTGCGTTTATTTTGCAAATGTGCATTCCCGCCTGAGATATGGCATAATATTCTGGGGAAGCTCATCCTGTAGTATTCAGACCTTCAGATTGCAAAAGAAAATTATTCGGAATAATGAAAAAATGCCTTCCACGTGATCCTGCAAGCCTCTTTTCATTGAGCTGGGAATCCTACCATTGCCTTGTCTATTTATTTACAAATCTGTAATATTTGTCAAAAATGACCTACTTAACGGAGGGAACATATTTTCATGCAATATTCATATTTATAATTACAACACACGCCGTAGAAATCACGTGCACAAGTGTCAGTATCAACAGCTCAGTACAAGAAATCAACATACAATACATGTACGTTACTTTACAACGCATTGCCAGATGACATAAAACAATTAAGTCGGTATACAAATTTAAGTTAAAAGTAAATCTTTTCTGCTGCCAAAACTGTTTCTATACAATTAGAGACTATACTGATCGTGAAAAAGAAAAATAATGTAACAAAACAAAGATATATAATGAATTAGTTTATGTTTGCATTGTATACATTTAAAAAAATATTTAATACGCCTGTAACAAGTAATGTACTTCAGCTTCCGGGTCAATGACCCCCATCTCGCATCAGGTTTTTGTCCAGTTTCCCTGATCCATAGAGCAAATGCTGAGATGGCCCCTTGTTTTGCTTCTGGACGTAAATGTAGCTTCACTGTGCGCACGTTTTGTTGAGCACTCCTTTTGCTTGTAGTTCATTTACAGTTGAAATTGATTTTCTATAACTCGGGAAAAACATTTTTCAAATATCTTTATTTTTCTAAAATAATTATTTTCTAAATTAATTTTTCGTTTTTTTTTATAAAATTCTGGCCCCTCAAGAAAATGTGCGCAGATAAATTTCTTTCCCCACACGTCATATACAGTTTTACTGTTTTTTTTGACTAATAAATAAAATAAAAGAATTGCTTTTGCGTGAAATATTTAATTTTCTTTTCTGAAGAGGAAAGCAAGTGTTAAAATGAAATGAAAGCGTTTTAAAAAAAAGAATAATATTTATCGTTTGTATCAATAGTATTATCATAGACTAAGGATGCATATACATCATATATATATATATATATATATATATATATATATATATATATATATATATATATATACACACACATCTTTACTCTATGGTATTATAAACCGCGTCCCATGACTCCTGCAGCAAGTAATCAATGAATAATTTTATTTTACTTTTAGAAAACACTCTACTCATACGTGTATTATTTATTGTGTCATTGTTCGCATTTCGTATAATGGTAAGAATTTGTGCATCGTGGTCACTGTATCCTAAATCTTTTGTTTCAATTTCATGTCGAGTAGTGGTTTTGTTAATTATAATTTGATCGATTGCCTTCTTTGAATTTACTGTGATCCGTGTAGGTACTTTTATTGTAATATCTAAATTGAAGGAATTAATTAAGTTAAGAAACTGCTCTTTCTCGCAAGATTCGACCAGAAAATCAATGTTAAAATCTCCGCATACAACAATGGATTCAAAAGAGCGATTGATGACTTTGATTAGTGTTATCTCTAGTTTTTCTAAGAACAAAATGTAATCTGCAGCTCTCTTTGTTGGAGGCCTGTAGATGCAAAGCAATATCATTTTTAGCACAGGAAGATGTACAACAGAAATTTCAAAAACATTTCAACGAAATACTCATTGAATTCCGTCAAGGAGATAGAATCAATATTATTTTTAACGTAAATACAAAAACCTCCATATGCAGGACTTTTATGAGATTCTCTTTTTCTACAATAATAGCCTGCGAGGTAAAAGTTTGGAATTTGGAAAATGCCAAGTTCATTAGGAGATAACCAATGTTCTGTAAAGCAAAGAACATCCATTTGATTTAAATCGCTCAGTAGAGCTGCCTCGATAAACTCAGTTTTATTTGAAAGGGATTGAACATTATGGTGCAATATCTTCATTTTTTGCAAGTACCTAAACGAATGTTTTTCTGCTGCATCTGACTGTAGTTGCTATATATTTACTCCATTTTTACCTCGAGTGCGTGGTCGAAGGTTGTAATGTGTCCCAGCAGTCATAGGTTGTGAGGAAATAGAGGCGTCATTGGTAGTGGGAATGAAAGAAACGGGAGTAGGTTCACAGGAGGGGGTAAGAGGGTTCAGAATAAGGGTGGGGGGTGGAGGAACGTAAGGAAGGTGAAAGGGATGGATTTTTGGCAGGAGGCTGCGTAGGTACTGGAGTTGATGATGTATTGTGCAAGCTTTTCACCGACTGCATGTTTTCCAGCAAGGTTCATGTGGAGACCGTGCCGGGTGAAGTGTTTTACTGAGAGGAAATTCATTTCAAAAAGTGTTACATCTGTTTCTCTCAGTTGCAGTTTTAGTTGTTGGTTTGCGTGCTTAATATCGCTGCATAGTGTAGGCCTGTTGTACCAGAAGGGCAGAGTCGAGACTACAATGTTAGTATTTTGGGCGGCACTATTGTAATTTGTTTACATGTTATTCAGGTGTAAAGTTAAGGCCCAAATTAATGTCATTCTGCCCTGCTATGATAATGACTGTGTCCTGATTGGTCATTGTCTTTGTGTGAGTGTCCAACTCTGCAGTCACGTCTGCAAACCTCCCGTTAGGTTTAAAAATAGACGAGACTGAGTAGTTGGGGGGTAACTTCCTACTGAGAATGGAGGAAAGATGGCGACCATGGCTGTCAGCTAAAATAAGTACCTGTTTTTTAGGCTCAGTAGGAATGGCTTTGTTTTCAAGTGGGCTAGGATGCGAAGCTTTACGTGTTTTGGTTTTGACACGCTTCCTAGCCTGTTTGCGTTGGTTTGTGCATGTATTTGTCGATGGAAGGGAAGGGTTGTTAGGATCAGGAAGGCGAGGAAAATCTGTTTCATAATCTAAAACACTAAATCTGTTTTGAATTGCGACTGGATGTGGTGTCTGTGTCTTATGTGCAGTCACGGGTGCACGGTTGGGAAAATTCGCAGTGTTGCCTACTTGTGCCCAACCGTCATTGTAGAGAACGACCTCTTCCAGCCTTCGGATATGTTTATCTAAATTACTGTTTACGTGTGTGAAGGCTTTCAGAAGGTCGGCTTTGAGGGTGTAGAGAGTAAAAAGAGTAGAACGAACAGTAGCCATGTCACGAATGCGTATTAAAGTACGTGATAAAATTGGAATAAATACAAGAAAACTCAGATAAGAGCAACAACCACCTAGCTTAATATTTAAAAGTGTAATATTTGTGTATTCGATAAATTAAAAATTAAGATTCGATACAAGAAAGAGAAGGTATGCCAACTACAAAATCTATTGAAAGCTAGTACTTACGAAATTTGGCAATGCCGTTACGTATTTTCGTTCACTTAAGCTGCAACTGTTTAATACAATGTTGACTATACTTTACCGTAAATAGATAAAGCTATTAGCTGAAATTTGTCTTCAAAATATTGAATAAGATTTGAAACACAAATTCAAAACTACTCGATACACCGTCCTCGTAACGTTCAAATAAACTGAATAGTCACTCGTCACAAAAATAGAATATCTTTGTAAATTTTCATTATTTGTGTATATAACATTTGATAGTAAATAAAATTAATATTGAAATTTGTATCCAGATCTCACATTTTTATATATTAATAATATTCTTATATAAAATGTGTAAAACAGAAATGAAGTACATATGTGGATTTAAATATGAAATGTATAATAAAACAAAAGGAACAAGCGCAGAATGAATGTAGAAAATACAAATCTTTTTCTTCCCGAATTCATTTTGTTAACCAAGGTATTTACTATTTTAGTAATATTTTAGAATCATATCACATTTTCTTCGCTCAAATAATGTGCCAACTTGATTGACATAACCTCCACCTTAACTTGACGTATTGATACTCTCAAGATACTCTCACAAACAAATACAACTAGTGGTGCTACAACAGCACATACTATCCCGTATTAGAGGAAACAGCTAAGTAGTACTCTAATATTGCACTTTATGCGCTACTAACATCTTCGCTTGGAACTCACTATTTCCATTGCAGTGTTGTCAGAACTATGTGAATTCTACAACTTCACAAAAATAGAATGCAAAAGTTTTGTAACCTCTGTATTGGAAAAAGAAGCCTGATACCCTGGAAATATAGAAATGCCTTCCATTGGGCCATGATTAGGGAAGAGTATTTTAAAATCATGCAACAAATTCTCTACTCACTACAAATGGTACAGCATTTGGTGCAAAACTAAATATTTGCCTGCAAATATCAACATAAATTAGACAATTATAACTCCTTTTCATACAGCTCCATTAGGTCACAACAATGACACTAATTCACAGATATTCGCGAGCGCAAAGTGAATTCCATTGTTGCAGACCCTGCATTGTCGCTATTCTGAGAGCTATTAATTCTTTTTACTTATTTCAAATATTTCAAAATAAACAATTTCTAAAATATTAATGTGTAAGTCTATAACAGTTCGAATGTAAGAAACGAAGAAAGAAATAATATACAAATTGCACATTCTAATTCACGACGCATCCAGCTGTCCGAAGCGCAGTAAATTTACAGCGGCCTATTACGTTTGTCACAAAATTAAAGAAAAACTACTCGTATTTTGAAAAAAATAAGCATGACCGTATTTATTTTATTTATTTATTTGTCAATATTCGGAATTGCCACATACTCTTTCTTGCCAGCTACCATCTATCATCGCCAAAAGTACATTTTTTTGTCATTTTCTTAATTTTTCGGTTTCCTATTGGTAGAACAGAAACATTAATTTTAGAATATTAAAGAACACAAAAACCTAGCCGTAAATGGCAATTTTCTTTTAAAAATTATGTGCCGTTTAAGAGAAAATGGCGTTTTAGCACTACTAAAAATGCGAAATTTGAAGCTCATTTTCACAGAAAATTTTTGAGTTTTCAAAATACTTTATTTGAAGATTACAATAATGTAATTTTTGAAAAAAAAAACTCAAAATAAACTTTACGCTATACTAATGAGTGTAATTAGCACTATCCGTTACAAAAGTTTCAAGAAAAAAATTGCAGCCATATACGAGAAAATGACGTTTGAGCATTTCTGAAAATGCCGAAATTTGAGCTACTTTTCACAGAAAACGGTAGTGTTTTCGAGAAACTTTACTTGACATTATTTAAAGCATATATACTCGTAAATATAATAATGTAAAAATATCGCCGATAATGTAAATATTAACGACGTGAGAGACAAGTAAAAAATTTACATTTTTGTAATTTTTGAAAAAACCAACCGATAGACCAAAATGGCTTTTATGTCATTGATAGAGTACATTTACCACTATCCCTACCAAAAGTTTAAAGAAAAAATTTGGAACCGTTTTTGAGAAAATTTTGTTTTTGTAATTTTTTAAAATTGCACATATTGCACGCAATATTGCACGAAAACTACCAAAATTGTGAAAAACATTTACATGACCTTTATTAAAGAACTCAATATGCAGAACAAATTTTATTTGAAGAAAAAATCTCTATCTTCAATTTTGTAGTTGGAGAAAGACGCCGAAAAAAATTCAAACTTTCACAATTTTCGAATATTCAGAGCTGTACGTGAAAATCGGACCTATGCCATGTTAAAAAGTGTATTTCCTCTATTCATACAAGAAATTTAAAGAAAGAATTTGGAGCCGTTTTTGCAGAAAATGTTGAAAATCCCCGGGGGGCTTCATATAAAGTACCCCCAAATTTTAAAGAATCTTTTTCAAAATCACAAAGCTTCGACTAGAATCAGATCGACTGGGGAATATCAATTTTGAAGAAAATCGACCGAACGGTTTAGGCGCTAGCGTTGACCACAGACGGACGGACGGACGGACAGACGGACAGACGGACGGAATGCCGTCAATCGATTTTTAAGTATAAAGAAGCAACAAATCATGGATTTTGACCACACCACTTGTTAGGGGATTTTTTTTCCTTAATTTAGCAACTGTTTTTATCCACTTATTCGTTTTCACGGCCCGGCAATTAATTTTTTTCCGACGAAAATTGGCCATTTTTTCACGCAGCATTACATAACTTTCCCTATACTACTGTATATCACTCCGTGTATACGTACGTATACGGGAAAGTAAAAAAGACCCATTTTCATTTAATACAGGTTTCAAAATCCCATTGCACTCACGGTGGCCTTCAAAATTACAACGTATTAGTGTTCCAGGATTAAGAACCCTAAATTTAGAATATCCATATGGAAGTAAATTACAAAAGCCTATCTTCAGTATTCTGATTTAATGATAAATTAATAACAGAGATGTTCTTCACAGTTCATGGGTGTGGTTGAAGTCAATCCATTGGTTAAATTCGTAAGCAAATGAAAAATACAATGCAATTAACTACACTAAAATAAATCTTCCTATGAATACCGATTTATAAAATTTGATCCACCAGAAATGATACAACTCTTTTGCGAAACTTGCAAAGTGCGTTTTCTAGAAGGCGTTCATACTGCGCGGTTAAGAATAATCGATATACATGTAATCTTCGATAGTCAATTCTTTTATCGAGAGCACTGGAAATCGAGAAGCATGAACAGACTTGTGAATTGGAAGCGGGAAGCTGAGAAATCTTCAGGAAATCTTTGTGACAGGTCTGCTCGAAAATTATGTATGGGATAATGGAACGGTGAGCTGTAAACGTATTGTATAATTATGGCTTGCTTTAATTTGGATTCAGTGTTTTTTCGTAAATGTAAAATGACAGATTGGGTAAAGATGTTCGATTCTTCAAATGTAGAATGTATTGCTAAGTGGATTTTTGGAAAGGAAAATGTGGTACCCGATTTTGTTGATGTTTTAGCAGAATTAGTAAAAAATCATAAAAAGAGAGGTGTCAAATACTTGGTCAGCCCAAGAAAATGGCCCTTTGCAAGGCATGAGAAGCCTCTGAGCCTTAAATTCGTGAGATCGTTTCTATTTACAATCTTTGATTTTGTTATACCCTTCCGATTATGTGGGAGTTTCAAGAATCGCCGAGTTGTAATGTTGTTTCTTGGGAAACTGCCCACAAAAGGAAGGTATGAGACTATATGTATTGGACATGTGTTAGAAAAAATAGATTTATTGTCTGTAGAATGGATGCACTCCATTGTTGAACTGGAAAAGAAAAGAAGAATTTTCAACAAGGTATATATTTCGTTATGACAAAATTTATATCAACATGATAAGAGTATTGTAAGGAAAATGATGTTTCCCTTTCCTTTTAGGTGTTAAATTGGTTTATACAATCATACATTTGTGGGTTACTAGGGACTGTGTTTTTTGTGGTCAAAACTACACACAATCATAAACTGGAATATTATTGGAAATCTACTTGGAGAGAAGTTTGTCAAGAAGTTATTACCAAATCTGTCAAGAAAGGTAAATTTGCTTATGTGTCTGATCAGGATCAAAGTATGTGGGAAGGAGGAGGTAGGGCTACACTTCATTTTCGTCCAAAGAAGGTTGGTGTACTGCGTCCATTATTGATAAAGAGGTTAGTGCAATTTTAAAGAAAATGCTTTCTTTCTGCATCATTTTGAGATTTGGTAATAATTTTTAAAAGTTACTTAAATAATTTAATAGAACTTTTTAAATTATTTTACTGAATTGTGTATGTTAAAATTGGTTCAGAAATTTATCTTCTTTTTCCAGTCGTGATGCTCTACAGAAAATTGTTCCAGACTCATTAACAAGAATAGTGCAAAGGTTTTTGAATATTTTGTACTGCAAAATATCTTCAGAAACACCTTTCAACAATTCAAAAAATTTCCTTCAAAAGTGGTGTGAAATATATCCTCAGTGGAAAGGCAAGAAAGTACATTTTGTTAAAATGGATGTAAAAGATGCATTTGGAAGTGTGAATCATGTACTTATGAGACATATCATCAAAATACACTTCCAAAAATATGTGAATTCAGGTAGAAATATTTGGATATGGTATTAAATGTTTAGAATTGAATAAGTCTCTTTTTGTGATTTGGAGATAAATAAGACAGGTGGTACAATATTATAATGGTGAAAAAAATTACAAATATTTTGAATTATTCATTGCTCGTGAAAAAAACCTTGAAGATATACAAAATGGCCAGTTTTGTTTTATTTATTCACCTAAAAAAAGAAAACAAATTTTGAATTTATCTGGTTGAAAATTAGGTGTTGGATTCTGCTGATTTTGAAACTCGAGGAATGGACTTGGTGAATTTTAAAACTAAAGGGTTATACTTATTGCCTTTGAAACTGTGCCCTTCAGATTTTGCTGAAACAGTTGCGGACTCTTCCAGTTTTGAACATAAGGAGACTTGGCTGGTTTCAAAATGAATGTGTGGTCTTTTGGAACTAAAGAAATATTCAAAATTTAAAAATATTATTGAAGAAAAAAGATTTGCTATGTTTTTGCAATTACAAGTTATTGAAGTGTGCAAGTATTTGTCTTGAAATATTTTCAATTTTGATTTTTTGATCTTAGTTGGGTTTGAAACTTTGTTCTTGATTTGCATTGAATATTTGTAAGTTGAAGGGGTCATGGAGCTACTTTATTGTTTGCCATCATAAAGTAGATGCATCACATACAAACATCATTTACACATGTTAAACATTGCTGTACAAAATTAGTATAATTACAAATTAGAAATAATTCATGGATACAATTATAAATATATTAAAATACAAAACTCATAATTAGGGCCATTAGGATAAAATAACTATTTAATAATATTTTTAGGTGCAAGACAAGATGGACATGAAAAAAATTCTTGGGCTCATGATAATCTGCATCCAACCTGTTTCAATTCCTTCTTAGTATTGGAGTTCATGAATGTCATATTTTGCATTATGTGAGTGAATGTTATCATGAATGAAGAAGAGAGGTTCATTGTGAAATATTGAAAGTTTAATCACGTCTTTTCTTGAGCCCTGAAGACCATGAATTTGTGAGGTCCAGATTTTAAGTATAATATACCTCTGGGTTTGATACTTGAGTGTTTTGGATAATCTTAAATGTAGAATTACCTTTAAGACCTTACTCATGTTTTTTGTGTGTGCTGTAAAAACCCTCAGAAGTGTAGTTTTGCTGACAAAAACATTGTTTTACAGGTCAAGTAATTGCAGTAAAGACTGTCAAAATTAACTCAAATAAGACAAGAATATTATTTGATGTTTTTGATGAAGATTTTTATTCTTATCAACATCCAGTGCAAGTAAGTAAGTGTGAAGATTCTAGTGTATTGTTTCAATAAATGTCTATGGTGTTATTTTGATGTATTCATGGTTTTATTCATTGTTTGGATAGAATTGGTAATATTATCATATAACATAACTACTACCCATAAAATGAGAAAGTATGTGTGGTGTTAGCATCACTAGTTTTAATTACAGTGGGACATTGATTATCTGAATGTCAATCATCCGAAATGTCAAATATCTGAACTCATATTTTCTCTAAATAATTATTTTTTTAATTAGGTACAATACTACTCATATTCATTTTCTTTTGTAATAATGAATATTGAGAATGATCATCAATATGATTGACAGTGTAAAATATTAGTGAGATACTGTACTATAGTCAGTCATCTATGACAAATCCTACAATAAATGCTTAAGAACTCGGAATGTGTATTATTAGTAGAAAAACACTTTTCACCACCTTTAAGTGAATGAGAACAAACGGCTGTCAAATAACCAATCATAAATGCTTAACAGCTGTCACTCACTGGGAATGTTCATTATTGGCAGAAAACCCTCCCCCTTTTAGTATAAAGGTAGTCTACATAGACATTATATTCAGTTATCCCAATTATCAAATATCCGAACTGTACCTGGTCCCAATTGGTTTGGATAAGCAACATCCCACTGTACTTTTTTGATGAACTGTAATCTACTAGGTTGTCAACTATCTGTAACTTTAAAAGACATGTAAGCAAAATTTGGCCTTATAAAAATTATTGAAATATGGAGCTCTTCTAATGGAAGACATGACTACACTTCATTGTAGTAAGTGATTGTATAGTACTTTTGCAGAATTCACCTTTTGATTCACACACTTCATATTAACTGTTATATAATGTTCTGTTTCAGTATTACCCAGTTGAACTTCTGTTTCGTGTAGTTGTGAAATCTTTTGAGTGTTGTGAGTTTCGATGGCGAAGGAAGTTTTACAGACTGCAGTGTGGATTGCCACAAGGAAATGAGCTTTCTGCATCATTGTGCAATTTTTATTTGAATGCTTTGGATCAAAAATATTTGCGTGAATTTATATCAGAGAGCTCCTTATTAATTAGAGAAATGGATGACTATTTGTTTGTCACTACATCTATTGAGCAGGCTGCTAAGTATGTTACTTGAATGTAATTTTCCACACGTCTAACAACACTGTGGAAAATTTACAAGTAATACTTGTTGCAGGTTTTACCATTTTATGAAGAAAGGCATTTCAGAGTTTAATGTTAAAATGAATGCAAAGACTGAGACAAGTGACACTCACTGTGAAATTTCTTATCTTAAATACATAATTAATACTGATGATCTGGAAATTGAATATGACTATTCTAAATATGCAAATAGTGACATTGCTCACTGGTTGTCACTAAAAAGTACTAATCAGCAAGAAAGGTGTGTAAAAGTTTGTAAAAATTAAAATTTTCAATGTTCATGTAAGTTTTGCGTCATATTCTCTGTGAGAATTTTAAATTTTACATTATATTTGAGATTTAAATGTAAATGTGTTTATTAAGAATTTAGCAACATTCAGAAATGATTCTTTAACTTTCAGCAATCCAGCAACATTTTATGAGCACTTCTGCGCTTTGTCATTTGCGTCAGTTCATTTATCTCCTTTCCTTTCTTGTTACTTCACCACCACTTCATCATTTCTTTCTTCACTGATTCCTTCTTGCTTCTTCAAGTCCACCTCCCAAAACTTGCAGTATTTTCGTTACTTCATTAGATAAAAATATATTCTAATAAGGTTTTTTTGCTATAAGTGTGATGAAAGGTTAAAGCTACTTGGTTTGTCTCTCTGACCATGTTTCTTTTTTGATCTCTTTGTGTTTACTAGTTTTTAGATGTGTTTGATTTCTGTAGATGTTATTTGATTTCCTGCCAATGGAAACAACTTTATCTGGTCATTATGGCCGTGAATGCTTATTAGTCTAAGAAGAAAATTATTTAATGAGGCTTTTTATTTAATGTTATTTTGTAGTAAAAAAAATTATTGATTTCTCAAGTTCTCTAATGTAGCTCTCAGCAGAATTTACATTCAGATCCCGTTTGGCCTACTTACAGTACTGCTGTTTAATGTACTTGAGAACATTTGTAATATTTGTGAAACAGGAACCGTCCAGCAGAAACAGTACGTTTTCATTGAGTTTGGGAACTTCTAATTTGAAACAAAATTTTGTAGAAAGGGGTTTCAGAAAATCATATTTTGAGGAGAGTGACAATGGCTTAAAGGTTTACTCAGTATTTTTATCTCAGTTGAAAGAATGGAGATTTTTAAAAGATTCCGTTTTTTTCTTCTTTTTTTTTTCTTCCTTTTTTCTTTTTCTTTTCTTTCTTTCTTCTTCTTTTTTCTTTTTTCTTCTTTTTCTTTTTCTTCCCAGAAATACGATTTAAAAAAAAATGTAATTAGAGTTTTTCAAGTTGTGATATAGAATATAACTTCCTTTCCTATAGTACTTCGTGATTTTTTTTCAGATTCATAAAAGATTCTACAAGAACAACTTGTGTATTGGCTGATATCTTAGTAAATGCCATGTTTAATTGTTCACAAACAGTCCTGAAAATTGTCTTCCAGTGTGCCTACTTGCAAGCTTCGCGAGTGCATGCAATGGTGGATCGTTTGCTGCGTGGTTGTTTCAGGGAAGGATTAGTTGTTCAATGTTGCAAGATATGTGCAAAAGTAATTCGAAGAAAATCTCAAAAACGTTTTCGAAGTCCTGACGGTTTGTACAGCTCACTACATTTTATTCTTTATCTTTCATACATATTATTTTTATAGAAATGTTACTTAAATATAGACATTACTTAAAAATACTTATAGAAACCTTATGAAATTAAATTAAATAGATTCATCATTTGGTGTTAAATGAAAAAAATTAGACTACATTTGTGAGATTGGAAAATAAGTTTTTTTCCTCCAATTTTTAATTATATTTTTCTCTGATTTTAATAATGACTTTAGACAAACTGATTTGTTTCAAGACTGAAAATATTTTGTATTCTTTTCTCAAGTCTATGTTACTGTGTAGTATTAATATACTTTATCACCTCATCAAAAATTATACATTTTTGCAGGGTACCTTATGAATAAAAGTATTGTATTTCCTTTCCAGTTGGTACCTATATAACCTTAAGAGCATTTTATGAGCGATTGAAACCATTTGGAAGATACCGAGATGAACTTAGGCTACTTGCCTTACAAATGAAGACACTTCAGTACATAATTGGTGATGCTATGTTTGAAATTGAATCTGTGATTCAAGATTTGGTAATTTAGCCTCAATCATAACTCTGCTGAGATTGTTCTGCTGTCTTCTCACTTAATGATTTTCCTTCTATTTCAGATGTCACTTACTAGTGGAAACCCTCTGCAAAGAATTAATTCTTGGGATTCAAGATTCATTTTAGCTCAATAACTGTAAATGTTCTCTCTGTTTACTATCACTTACTATACACACTTTTTTAATTATCACTGTCATGTTTACTGAATTTTTTTAATTATTAGTGTTAGAGGCAGTTACTTATTTCTTGTGACTTCTTCTTTTAATGCATTTGTAAACAATGTCATGAATGCTGATTATTGTGAAATACATGAATTTTATTCTAATAGAATTCAAACATTTTTCTCATCAAAGAGTAAAACACGCAAACATGCATTTATGCATGTAAGACAATGTTTGGGGGGGATCAGCATTTCTACTGAATCCATTTTTACACCCCAGGGTTAGCCGCGGTGGCATGGAAGATGAATTGATGATGATTATGAGGGGTGAGAGGACGACACACACATACAAACACAAATACACCCATGTCTGAGGCGGGATTCGAACCTGTGACCCTGTGGCTTGAGATCCCCATGGCACTACTTAGTGGTCTCAGCCACTTAAATGTCTTACTTAATGTCTGGGCCGACTTAAATGTCAATTATTAAGGAGATATATTAAAAATAAACTTGCAAATTTGAGTTTTTCTTATACATTTCACCTGTTAATTTTCTCTAGAGATGAACGTTGGAAGTGGATATATGTGGACTTAAGCCCAATCAGGGTCTTGATATGAAGGCTGAGGGGTTGTGATCAATCAAAGGGGTTGATAATCAACCAGGTCTAATGTTTGCCCTTTACCTTACTCCACAGTTTCTTATCACTGAAGACGGGATTTTCTTGCAATAAAATTTTCTAAAATTAGCAGTAAAAAACCCAACATGCAAAAACATGCAATAAAAAGATCAAAACTTCGCAAAATATTGTTATGTAGCCTAGAAACTAGTTAATATGCTTATCAACTTATTTTATATTTTGAATGTGATATTTAAGGTGAATGAAATATTATGATTTTAGTATTATTATATGTATTGTTTAAACAAACTATGTTTGATATTTTAAATATTTTTCGCACACAATTACCATAAAATACAAAAATTGAAAAATACAAATACAGTGAGTGCCAAAAGTATTGGAACACCTTCAAAAACCGAGAATATGAATAAATTTTACATAGAAATAGTAATCTAAATGATGTATTGTATACAGTAAAGTTGCTACAATAAAAAAAACTTCTCAAAATTAAGCACAGGAAATTGAGATATCAGAAATATACGCAATAATCTCATAGAAAAAGGAAGCCAAAAGTATTGGAACACGCAAACTCAAATACTGTAACGGCTTTCTTGGAAGTTACCGCGGCTGCAGCCGTCTGTGGATTGACCTTCAACTTGTTAGTCGGGACTCTCCTCTTAACCCTTAGCTGTAACGCTTTTCGTATCTATTTCCTTTCCGGTATTCATCAGTTGGTGATTCAGAAGTATTTATTTATCAAATGTCACTACGGGGTGTAAAAAAAGGGAACAAGTGAAGAATAGAGAAAAATATTAATTAGCATGCGTAATGATTGCAGATCTTTGAGGGAAATCGGAAATATTATGCAATGATCACACACTACAATCTTTAATGTAATTGATAGGTATTGTGGTCGGGAAACAGTAACGAAAAAATGCAGATGTGGACAGCTACAGTTGTTGAACGAACGTGACCCAAGACTTTTTTTCGCGACATTAAAATATATCCAAAACTTCGTGCTCCCAAACTTGCTTCTGGAACAGACATTTCTTCAGTTACAGTTCGCATAATAATAAGAAACAGTAGGTAACATGAACGTGTGGCACGTGGGAAGTTCTGGATCAATTACATGAACAAAAAGTAAAAAGCGCGTAGAATTTACTAAAAATTATTGAAACAGTTCCCAATAAATGTGGAAACAATTTAGTTTTACTGATGAAAGTAATTTCAATATTTACGGCGCAGATGGTAGATGTATGGCGCGGAGGAAGAGAAACTCCAAAATTCACGACGAGAACCTCCAGCTCACAGTGAAATACAGAGGTGTTCTGTACTCGACTGGGGGTGGATGATTGCTTCTGGTGTGGGGAATATTAACTTTATAAATTGTACAATGGACGATGCAATGTACATCAATATTGTGCCAAGAAATTACACTAAAGTGCTGAAAAGTGGGCCTCAAGACGATTTCATTTTTCAGCAGGACAATAATCCAAAGTACAGGCTTGAAACACAAGAATGTGGATCCTTTTCAATACATCCACGATATCTGGAAACGCCACCACAATCTCCTAGACATTAATCCTATTGAATATTTAATGGAATATTTTGGAGAAAAAATTAGGAACAGAGCGATTTTTTTATGAAACAGTTTCTTAAGCGCGCTACCTTAGGAGGAATGGGGCATTATTTGGCCACATATGACGGCAAAGCTCGTAGAATTAATGCCAGGACTTCTAGAATCCGTTATAAATGCCAAAGGACATCTCATCAAATATTAACTTGTTTACAGTTACAATTTTGTTTAATTTTTAAACCGCTGTTCATTTGGGTGTTTCAATACTTTTGGCTGCCTTTTTTTTTGCGTTCTAATGTTTGTAACTTTGTTTTAAATTGTCCTGTAAGATATGTTATGTTTTTGTTTGCTGATATCAATGACAAAATATACACAGTTTTCAATGCGACCAACAATTTTTAATTTGGGTTTTTAATTTTACACATGAAATTTATTCATTTTCTGAAATTTTCGAGGTGTTCCAATACTTTTGACACTCACTGTATGCCTTCACCAATCAAAAATAATTAAGTTACAGGAGAAATATAATTCAGTATAATTTGCAGTTATGTATATTTCCAAATTATTGTCTTAGACATGATTTTGTATCAACTAATATGTTTCAGTCAGGAAAAACTTTTTTCCGTATTTACACACATTTGTTTCCCGAGCCTCAGCGTGACCCGCTATAGTATGTCTGACAGCCGCGGCACTTCGCCGATCCTTGGAAGCTAGCGAACGGAGGAAGTTTTCACATCGTGGCCGCAGGAGCGCTGGTCGCCGACCATGCGCGAGATCTTCGGGCCGCTTTAATACAAATGGAAATGCCCGCATTTCGGGACATTTTGGTCACTTATAGTGATGTGAGGCATTACAAACTCATGTTGATGGTAATACTAAACTATACTGAAATTATCTATCGTGCAGTTTGCTTAAAAGAAATTGTCAAGTGAATACTTTAAATTAACCCTCAAATAGCATGCGTGAAATCTATAGATTTATATTTTATGCGTCAAACAATGACGTATACGTCATTGACGCATAAAATACAATAATAATTGTTAATTATTTTATGATATTTACCAAAAGTTCACTCATCAAAAAGCACATCAAAAATCACTATTGCCCTGGCAAAAAACGTTCTCGCCTAGAGATAGAATCAACAAGGTATAATATCGAAATTCATATTGGCGCTCTATGGATGGAGTGTACAAGAAAAAAAGTCAGAGATTTTCAATAAAACAACCGGGAGGGCGCCCGTCATTGGTCGGTCCTGGGGAGTGTCCAGGGGGAAGCACCGGATTGGCGGATTGAAACAGCCAGCTCCCGTGGAGCTGAGGCGGAGACCATCATCACTGTTGAGGTTAATGAGCCTTTAGATATTTTCTAAGGCCTCTTTAATGACTTCGTGGCCACCAACGGTCCTCACAGTGAAGAGACGGGTTCTTGTTGTACAATGTAGAAATATTTCTAATGTGTTTTTTTTGCCGTTAGGTCCAAATTACACCACAATAATAGAGTAATATATCTTTCCTTAAGTAATAATCAACAATCAGATATATCGTGATCCCCAATGGACGTTTGTGAGCGTATGATCACTTTTTGATTGGAAGATGTTTACAATACGAGAAACATCCAAGCACTGCTTACATACGGTCGCGATCGTGCGAAATCTAGCGGATCGACTGAGAAAGACGCGAATGACGTACATATCCATCACGAAGAGGATTTGAGTTTCCTTGAGAGTCGCTCTTAGAAAAATCGCAGCAGTATAGATACAGACTTAAAGCCGCGCCCACCCCCCCCCCCCCCCCACCCGATGCGTCTTTTCGTTCAATTTTGCGCATGCGTCTAGCGCAAGCAGACATGCGTTTGGGGCATGCGTTCCTTTCGTAAAACGAGGACGCATGCAATAGCGCAAGCTTCCCAGAGCTGACCGGAATCTCGTTCGTCTTTCTCGTGCGCTTCTTCCAAAGAATGTGTATTTCATAGCGAAGTCATCCGGAATAACGAGCCGTAAGAATTCTTTGGTAATCTTCTGATTATTTTGTGTTGTCCGTCTGCGTTGTATGCGAATTTGTTGCAGACTATTCATTTATTATATACTTACGGTATTATCAATTTTAACATAACATTATTAAGATAAATTGTGAAACTATGAAAAATAAACATGTGATGATTTCAATTTATTTTCGGTGTGTTGTATGACAAGATAAATTAGTTCTCCCTATTATTTTATTCTTATTTTATTTCCTTCTCATTTTATTTTTGTGGTAATGCCAATTTTCGAAATTTATGTAATAAATATAATATCTGAAATAATAAATGCAATAGCTGTTTTTTAAGGTCATGTATTTTCAGAATGTCGCTTGAAACAAAGAAGCTCACTCTCAGTTCAAGATTATAGGGAAAAGGAAGTTTTTCTCTTCCTTTCGACTGAATTATAAATAAGCTGCCGAAATTGTCGTGCAAATAGCTGCTGGATCCATTGTACAGAATAGAACAAGCACGCACAGAGTTGCACCGTGTGGCACAGGGTAGCGCACGCTGCGCTGTGTGGAACGTTCGTCTTTCAACTTTGCGCATGCCATTTTATTCCCGTGACGTACAGAAAGACGCATCGTGTGGACGCGCCTTCACACGAATCAGTGCCCTCTAGAATACTAACATTTCAGAGGGCACTGCACGCAGCAGGTCGGATGTGTTAATGCGTACTAGCGGGTCGGAGATTATATAACTATGGTCTGACGTACTATACTTGGGTTTTTATTTCTTGGCGCGTGGGGGTCTTGTCTTCACAATGAAATATCTAACAGTATTTCGCATCGTTCTCGGTCGTGCCGCTAGGAATCGCATGATCGCGACTGTATCGAGCAGACAAGCCCCCCGCACCAGAAATAAAAACCCAATATAGTCGGGCGACTTTTCTTGACGTCTGAGCCTCTCTAGTGCTCACCCAGCACGACTCGGCACGGTCAAAACCTTGGTCTCACACGGAACGGAACGGCAAAATTATCCGGCTGCCTCCGCTGCTTTCGAATTTTAAGTGATTCAAATTATTAAGAAGATGAAAATTAAGTACATACACTAATATATCTCATCAAAAACAATTTATCATTGATTATTTTTACTTATTGCTTTTAATTACTTTATTGATTGTCCTATTTTATCGTCTTAATATCCTGATATATTAAGAGTGAAAGAGGGCCGAATAGTATTAATAATGTTACAATTGGCAACATCCGTCTGATGTGATGTAGGCAGTAACGTCCTCTCCCCGCACCCGGAAGACGTCCAAGAAAAGTCGCGCTACTTTACAGCGATTTTTGTAACTTTGCGCCTCAAGGTTCGTCTTCACGATGGAATGTGTCACTGTATTTCGCGTCTTTCTCAGCTATGCCGCTAAATATCGCATGATTCGCGACCGTAAATCAAGAAGTGCTTGTGACCATGCGACATCTAGTGGCATGACGAGAAAGACGCGAAAAGCAGTGTGATATTCCAATTTGGCCATAGGGGAAAGTTCTAAAATCGCACTAAGTACGTGTGCACGCAGCTAAAATCGGTCAAAAACTGCAATATTCTCTCTCGTACCTTGTTGGCAACATCGGTTCCTAGAATTCGATGCATTTGAAACACGGTGTTTGCCACTAAGCTTTGTGCCCGGACATAAGGTCACATGTGACTCGCTCATGCAGTCTTGTGTTGGTAAGTTCAGTGAAGACCGCAAAATAGATGTACGTACGATCCGATTGGGAAGACGGACTCCGAACAAACGTTGGCTGCAGCCGCAACCGAGGGCCGCGGACCTAGTTCTGGTAACAACGCATATCCCTACCAGTGGCGTTAGCGTCAGGGGACGCTGAGATGCTGAGCGATATAATTATTAATAAGAACCCTAAATACGTATGATAATCTTACAAGTGGTCCATTGGCGAAAACGTTTATATTGTCACGCACCGCACGCGGTCCCCGGCGGCGTGGGAGCGCCGGAAATCCGTGAGGGCGGCCCGGGCCTAGCTCAGTCAGTCAATTTTGTTACCTTTCTGAAAAATAGGCGGTGATGGAAGGAACTGCAAGGTGCAATATAATGACAATAACAATTTGGATGACTGGTAACACAATAGACTGTTTATTTCCGCCTAATGATAGGCCGGAGAAATTACATAAGGAATTTTAGAAGAAATGCCCTACCTAGTGAGCTCTGGTTAGGAACAAAAAAACTTAAATCTAAGAGAAAAGAAAAAAAATTCACAATACAATTATTTTACTGATTACATAAAGGAAACGATCATTCGCCCTCTGAACTGGCGATTACGTGCCTCAGCGCGGCACCGCAAGTCACAGAAAAGTCTTTGTACGGTCGTTGACCAAATACAATGCCTGATAATGATGGTGCTGAACAGGCATCAAATGGCACCGGTGGCAGCTGGTCGCGGCGGCGGCGGCGGGGTCGGCCTTCCAAAGCGGAAGGGACGCTCGCCGGCGCGTGGCCGCAACACGGGGCGGTGTCGGCACGGCGGCGGCGCGGGCTGCGGCGACGGCGGCTTCGTTGGCCCAAATCACGAGCGATCGCGTATCTCACGCACAATGTCACACAGCACGATCTGAGAGTTCCAATAAGCTCTATGCGAGCACAAAATCTCGGAGAGTTTCGGTCAAATAGCCAGTGGTGGCAGAGTTCAAAAATTGATACTCGGAAAGAGTTTCTCCCGGCTATCGAGATTAAGCAAGACAGAATTGGATTGCACGGGCAATCCCAAATCGCTCCCCAGAGCACGCGATGCCCGAGGTACCTCGACCTCCCTCCTCAGCTCTCGTCACCCAAGTCTCTCGTACCCTCACTTTGTGTGCTGTTCCTGTTTCCCCCCCCAAATTTTCGCAATATTTCGAAATCATCCCTTCCCCACAGAATTCTACCCCTGATTGGTTGAGTGTGATGGCGTCCTTAACTCTTTTTTTAGCCAACCAGCTCCGGCGATTCTGGGAATTTCCTTACTCTGTCTCATTCCAAAAGCCCTCTTTGTTATATCGAAGAAAGTAGGTCAAGAAGGGTGTGAGACATGATCGTTGTACCCCCGAAGGTTGCAGTGAATTACAACTTTGAGCTTCCCAGCGCGAGTGACAGCCAAAAAACCGTGACGGGCACGCGCCGCGAATCTATTCAAATAGTTCTGGGGCGCCCGAGGTCCCGAACAAAAGGTCTCCCCTCGCCCCCCTGGTGCCATAAAACATTCGGGGAGGGCGCGTGTCGCGCGCTCGCGGGCGGGCAGCGTGGCGCGGTAGCTTCTCTCCACGCACTAGCCTTCTGCATCGGCATTTTATTTATGAAATAATTTGCAGTAGAACTAGCGTACCGCTACAATATTTT
>JAHLJT010002406.1:192145567-192164116 GCA_031308135.1 Acheta domesticus
TGCTCTTGAAAATTACCAAACACCAGATGTTACTTGTGGCAAACAAACTCTCTTCGTATCGTCATCGATGGCCCGTAATCAGAGTTGTTTAACGCATTATTGACAATAATCCTAACACAATCATGTTTTAATGGGTAAGCAAATACGTTTTCTTTAATTGTGACTAAATGTAATACACAACATAATAATAGATCTTTATTGTTTCAGAAATAACCCCTAAAAAAATTAGGGTTACCTTCACCAACGTGTCGAGTGGTCATAAGGGGTATTATTGATGAGGTAGAAAAGAAAAGCTAAATACACAATGTATGATCTAGGATATTCAAATGCTGGGCGTTTATAAACTTGACCACAATATGAAGATTAAGTATCCACCAGTTCATATGGCAGTGATTTGGGTCAATTTCGAAAATTGCGTGTGTATTTCAATGAAACAACAACACATATATTGACACAAAGAAAATATGGTTTCATTCGTGTGATAGGTTGTTTTTTTTAACTTATAGCAGATAAAATAATTTTGTTAGAAAGTGAAATAACTTGTTTGATTTTCAAGTGGTCTAGCAAAGTGTGCAAATTAGTGCTATAAAGTATAATTATATTGTGTTGCTCCATAGCATTTATTTTTTTAACTAATGATTTTCTTAAACTTAAATAAATTAAACCTTAAGAATAATTTTCCTTGACTCTTTCAAGAAACCAAGATATATTTGAGTTATTATGACTAGTAAGCCTACATGTTAATTGAATTGTGCTACATGCAATACGTTACGACAGGTTTCCAATTGGATGTTTTTGATATTTTTTAACTGAAGCATTTTACTTCACATTAGCTAATTTTTCAAGTTTTCATAATGAATGCCCAAAAATACTACACTATTAGTTAACATTCTTGCAATATGCAAATAAAATGTGCTATCATATGCTAATTTTTACACCAATTTGGTTAATGTTGTCTATTGTGTATAATTGAATGAATATAATTTCTTTCGATAGTTTTCAATATCTTATGTCTGAAGACAATCAGTAGTACTGCTTTATATGCAATCAGTATTTGATGTAATTCCAATTATAGAAATATCTTGTTTTTATTGGAAGCCCAATAAAAATAAGATATTTCTAACTATTTTCTAAAAACAAGATTTTCTTCAGGTACATACATGTATGTACCTGAAGTAGTGAACAATTAGTTTGTGAAATGTGCTTCAATAAAAACAATATATTTCAATCATTGGAATTACATCAAATACAATTTACTGATTGCGTATTAAACAGTACTTTCTTTTTAACCTATTAAGCAGTAATTTCTCTTTATAGTTTTCAATATTCTTATGTTTTAATACAATCAGAAGTACTGTTTAACATGCAATCAGTAAATTGTATTTGATGTAATACATGTATGTACCTGAAGTTTCAAACAATTAGTTTGTGAAACATTGTGCTTCCAATAAAAACAAGATATTTCTATAATTGGAATTACATCAAATACAATTCACTGATTGCGTAATAAACAGGACTACTGATTGTATTAAAACATAAGATTCTGAAAACTATAAAAATAAATTTTCTTCAGGCATAAGTTCTGTAAATACTGCAAAATCATTTTAAAAATAACAGTTATATTTTTTAATGATAAAACTACCAGCAACACATGCAAATACAAAATACAATTATGGAGAGAGACTCATCTTAAGATGTTTCAAAAAAATTTTGTGATTTATTTTATTTAAAGTAGTAAGTGAATAGGAAGTGTAAGAAGATTACCCTCTTGATTTGAATTTATTATTTTATTAATTTTGATAAATAACGTTTGGGAAATTAACCTGGCATATATTCTTGGTTTTTGTCTAAAATTGATAGATTTTCAAAATCAAATTTAAGTGAATGCTGAATTCTGTGCTTTGAAATTGTTTTTAATGAATTTCTCTAAGTTATTTTTATGCTCATGTATTCTTTGTTTTATTCTTCGTTTTGTTTGGCCAATTGTTGATTGTTGATTGTGGATTTGTTGGCAACGGATTATAGTTTCCTTTTTCCACTTCAGAAGCTGGAATTACATCTTTAACATTTCTAATAAGATTGTTTGTTTGTTAATATATGTCTAGATATTATATTTTGTATTTTTTATTATTTTGTTAGTAATTTTAGGTACATATGGCAAAACTATAGTTTTGTTAACAGCTAAGGTTTTGGAATAGGGTTGATCAGGTATGATATTAAACATTCCACATAGCATTGCTCTCTTCTTCTTTATGTACTCAACAGAATTTTTTTTAAATAAATATATCATGTACTATTTTATATGACATTCCTGGTGAATGGGATGGGATCATTTTATTGCTCTATCTACGAGGCCATAAACAATGCCTCTCTTAGCTGTATGGGATGTTTAGGTAAATAATTAAGGATACGATTAGCAGCATTACCTTTTCTGTACCAATTTGTTGATATTTTTCCGTTGTCATGTTTGATATAGATATCTAGGAAGTTATAGATTGATTATTTTTTTTCTAAAGTGAACTGGATTCATCACAAGAATTAAACATATTGAGCAAATTTAATGTCATTTTCATCAACTATAATTAATAGGTCATCCACATATCTTTTGTACAAAACAATTTAACAGGCCAGGTAGGATTGATTCTTCAAGTCTACGCTTAACAATTTCTGGAAACACTGTACCAAGTTAACCACCAATTGGAGTTCCAGTCAATCATTGATAAATTACCTCATTAAATGAAAATTCTATGTTCATTAGAATACTTCTTACCACAAGAATTATTTCATGAATTGCAACTCAAGGTTTAAGTTGATTATGATGTTAAATGTTCCAAAATTCTCTTTATTTTTTCCTGTATTCTCAGGTAAAAAGAAAATAATATCACCAGAGTGAGTATATTATTCATCTCATCCTATTCCCAACTACCTTTAAAACAAGCAAATTTAAGAGAACTATTACTGAGATTAAGGCCAGATACTGTAATTCATTCATCCGTGTGTTATAGGTAAACTTTCCTAGCCCAAGAGCAGCAGACGAGGTTGTGAATAGCGATAAGAGTTAATAAAGGAAGTTTTTGTTTAAATTTAATTTTGGTTTTGTTTGATTCTTTCAATGCACCCGACCTGCGAAGAAGCAATGTTTGATAGGAGGGCTGTAGTTAATTCAAGGTAATACGTTTACGAGCAAAACATTCTTCTGTTCCCAGCTACCACCAGTAATACAATCAATTTGTAAGAATGAGGTTACGAGATATTAAAATTCATTCATAGAAATGTGTTTATTTCTATTGTGTGACTGCTATTTTCGTAAGTATCAAACGTGTTCTGAAACATCTTCCATGATATATCACATTTGAATGTACTTGATGCAACATCAAACTAGTGAGTCCTTTACGCGGACAGTTTCAGTAGTGAATCTTTTGCACAATTATGTTTGGATTTTTTTTTTTTTTTTTTTGTGGAACCTTCAGTATAAATGTATCTCTGAGAAACATTCGGTTCTCATGAGAATTTTCCGGAAGAAAATCTAGGCAGAATCGTGAAAGATTTTCTACTGGAACGCATTCCACTGTAAATAGGTTAGGTTAGTTTTCGTAACCTAGGTGCACGGCATCGATTGGTAATGGTACACGTACATCGTGTACACGTGACGTCGTGTACGTTCCAATTCAGCTCAAGCGTACATTCATTTGGGCCAAATTACACGTTCGGTACACAAAAACACATATCGTGACAAGCTCTTGTTCACATCCGTACATTGCAGATGCGCATTCCGTGCACGTTTGCCCTACATTGGCGTACGTTTAGCGTACACACCGATTTTCGCCAGGGATCCAAAACTTCGTGCTCCCAAACTTGCTTCTGGAACAGACATTTCTTCAGTTACAGTTCGCATAATAATAAGAACAGTAGGTAACATGAACGTGTGGCACGTGGGAAGTTCTGGATCAATTACATGAACAAAAAAGTAAAAAGCGCATAGAATTTACTAAAAATTATTGAAACAGTTCCCAAATAAATGTGGAAACAATTTAGTTTTACTGATGAAAGTAATTTTAATATTTACGGCGCAGATGGTAGATGTATGGCGCGGAGGAAGAGTAACTCCAAAATTCACGACGAGAACCTCCAGCTCACAGTGAAATACAGAGGTGTTCTGTACTCGACTGGGGGTGGATGAGTGCTTCTGGTGTGGGGAATATTAACTTTATAAATTGTACAATGGACGATGCAATGTACATCAATATTGTGCCAAGAAATTACACTAAAGTGCTGAAAAAGTGGGCCTCAAAGACGATTTCATTTTTCAGCAGGACAATCCAAAGTACAGGGCTTGAAACACAAGAATGTGGATCCTTTTTAATACACCACGATATCTGGAAACGCCACCACAATCTCCAGACATTAATCCTATTGAATATTTATGGAATATTTTGGAGAAAAAATTAGGAACAGAGCGATTTTTTTATGAAAAAGTTTCTTAAGCGCGCACATTGGAGGAATGGGGCATTATTTGGCCACATATGACGGCAAAGCTCGTAGAATTAATGCCATGACTTCTAGAATCCGTTATAAATGCCAAAGGACATCTCATCAAATATTATCTTGTTTACAGTTACAATTTTGTTTAATTTTAACCGCTGTTCATTTGGGTGTTTCAATACTTTTGGCTACCTTTTTTTGCGTTCTAATGTTTGTAAACTTTGTTTTAAATTGTCCTGTAAGATATGTTTTTGTTTGCTGATATCAATGACAAAATATACAGTTTTCAATGGCGACCAACAATTTTTAATTTGGGTTTTTTAATTTTACACATGAAATTTATTCATTTTCTGAAATTTTCGAGGTGTTCCAATACTTTTGACACTCACTGTATGCCTTCACCAATCAAAAATAATTAAGTTACAGGAGAAATATAATTCAGTATAATTTGCAGTTATGTATATTTCCAAATTATTGTCTTAGACATGATTTTATATCAACTAATATGTTTCAGACAGGAAAACTTTTTTTCGTATTTACACTTATTTGTTTCCCGAGCCTCAGCGTGACCCGCTATAGCATGTCTGACAGCCGCGGCACTTCGCCGATCCTTGGAAGCTAGCGAACGGAGGAAGTTTCACATCGTGGCCGCAGGAGCGCTGGTCGCCGACCATGCGCGAGATCTTCGGGCCGCTTTAATACAAATGGAAATGCCCGCATTTCGGGACATTTTGGTCACTTATAGTGATGTGAGGCATTACAAACTCATGTTGATGGTAATACTAAACAATACTGAAATTATATATCGTGCAGTTTGCTTAAAAGAAATTGTCAAGTGAATACTTTAAATTAACCCTCAAATAGCATGCGTGAAATCTATAGATTTATATTTTATGCGTCAAACAATGACGTATACGTCATTGTTTGACGCATAAAATACAATAATAATTGTTAATTATTGATGATATTTACCAAAAGTTCACTCATCAAAAGCACTCAAAATCACTATTGCCCTGGCAAAAACGTTCTCGCCTAGAGATAGGAATCAGGAAGGTATAATATCGAAATTCATATTGGCACTCTTATGGATGGATGTACAAGAAAAAGTCAGAGATTTTCAATAAAAGCAACTGAAGTACAATGTAGAAATTATTTCTAATGTGTATTTTTTTGCGTAGGCTCCCAAATTCCACCACAATAATAAGAGTAATATATCAGTCCTTAGTAATAATCAACAATCAGATATATCGTGATCCCCAATGACGTTTGTGAGTATGTATCACTTTTTGATTGGAAGATGTTACAATTCGAGAAACATCCAAAGCCGTCTCAGACGATCATTCCCAGTATTTGAGTCTGTGTGTTCTTATTGAACGTAAACCGACATTGTGGCATTTGTCTTTTTTAATTTGTATCGAATTTTGAAATTGAACTGAATTGTTAGATAGGCAAGGTAAGAATTATATATTTTATTAATGTTCAGAAACATTAAGGATGTGTTAATATTTATTTACTATGTGAAGATAATTAAGGTCCGATTAAATTAAGAAGGTGATTGACAGTTCTGTGTGACGTCAGGACGCCTCTCCCGTTTCCATGGCAGCTGCCAACCAGAGAGACAAAACGTGACGTGTCAGGTCGCTCAGTTGCCTCTGCCGAACACGGGGAACCTTTGAGCATCGCAAGCGACTTCCCTGCCGCCACGCCGCCCGCGTTTCTGCCTGTGCTGCGCGCGCAATGTGTACTGTGTTGTGATGAGTTGCATTGAGGTTAGGCTTTTGTCGTATTTTTTGAAGTGTTTGTTTTCGTGTCCCCGGTAACACGTGCTCAGTGGTTTGCGACCTGGCAACGTCGCTCCCCTCCACTCACAAATGTCAATCACCTTAATTTAATCGGACCTTAGCGTGGGTGACTCTTGACGTGTTAAATAAATCAGTCTCATCTTTAAATATTCCTAAAGGTTATAGGGAGTAGAATAATTTATTGTGAAAGCTGTACCACAACTTCCAATGTTTCTTGTGAAAAGAAACCTTCAAAAATAATAAGCCAGCTTTGCAAAGAAGCAGTTTCGTTGTACATTTAATAACGATCATTTGACAATTTGTGAACATTTTGTGCTAGTGATCGTGAAGAACACTGTTGCTGGTATTAATGAAATAATGGATAGGTCTCTAAATGCTTGAATCCAAAGCCTCTAATATTTGCATGCAGCAGAAGATCGAGGAATGGTCGGCGTGCAGCGCGCCAGCGGTCAGTTACGGAACTTTTAGCTGTAACACGAATTAGAGTCCCTATACTGCGATTTTTCTAAGAGCGACTCTCAAGGAAACTCAATCCCATCTTCGCGATGGAATATGTCACGGCATTTCGCGTCTTTTCTCGGTCTTGCCGGTAGAAGTCCTTAGTAATAATCAACAATCAGATATATCGTGATCCCCAATGACGTTTGTGAGAGTATGTATCACTTTTTGATTGGAAGATGTTACAATACGAGAAACATCGCAAGCACTGCTTCATACGGTCGCGATCGTGCGAAATCTAGCGGATCGACTGAGAAAGACGCGAAATGCCGTGACATATTCCATCACGAAGATGGGATTTGAGTTTCCTTGAGAGTCGCTCTTAGAAAAATCGCAGTATAGGGACGTTTGGGGCATGCGTCCTTTCGTCAAAACGATGGATGCATGCAATAGCGCAAGCTTCCCAGAGCTGACGGGAATCTCGTCTTTCTCGTGCGCTTCCTCCAAAGAATGTGTATTTCATAGCGAAGTCATCCTGAATAACGAGCCGTAAGAATTCTTTGGTAGTCTTCTGAATTATTTTGTGTTGTCCGTCTGCGTTTTATTGCGAATTTGTTGCAGACTATTCATTTATTATATACTTACGGTAATATCAATTTTTAACATATACATTTATTAAGATAAATTGTGGAAACTAATGAAAATAAACATGTGATGATTTCAATTTATTTTCGGTGTGTTGTAGTGACAAGATAATATTTAGTTCTCCCTATTATTATATTCTTATTTTATTTCCTTCTCATTTTATTTTTGTGGTAATGCCAATTTTCGAAATTTATGTAATAAATTATATATCTGAAACAAATAAATGCAATAGCTGTTTTTTAAGGTCATGTATTTTCAGAATGTCGCTTGAAAACAGAGAACTCACTCCTCAGTTCAAGATAATAGGGAAAAGGAAGTTTTTCTCTTCTTTCGACTGATTATAAAATAAGCTGCCGAAATTGTCGTGCAAATAGCTGCTGGATCCATTGTACAGAATAGAACAAGCACCGCACAGAGTTGCACCGTGTGGACAGGGTAGCGCACGTGCGCTGTGTGGAACGTTCGTCTTTCAACTTTGCGCATGCCATGCGCATCCCGTGACGCACAGAAAAGACGCATCGTGTGGACGCACCTTAACACGAAGCTGTGCCCTCTAGAATAGTATTTCAGAGGGCACTGCACGAAGCAGGTCGGAGGTGTTAATGCGTACTAGCGGGCTCGGAGATTATATAACTATGGTCTGACGTTGGGTTTTTGGGTTTTTTTGGGTTCTTGGGTTTTTATTTCTTGGCGCGTGGGGGTCTTGTCTTCACAATGAAATATCTCACAGTATTTCGCATCGTTCTCGGTCGTGCCGCTAGGAATCGCATGATCGCGACTGTATCGAGCAGACAAGCCCCCCGCACCAAGAAATAAAAACCCAAGTATAGTCGGGCGACTTTTCTTGACGTCTGAGCTCTCTAGTGCTCAACCCAGCACGACTCGGCACGGTCAAAACCTTGGTCTCACACGGAACGGAACGGCAAAATTATCCGGGCTGCCTCCCGCTGCTTTCGAATTTTAAGTGATTCAAATTATTAAGAAGATGAAAATTAAGTACATACACTAATATCATATCTCATCAATAAACAATATTATCATTGATTATTTTTACTTATTGCTTTTAATTACTTTATTGGTTGTCCTATTTTATCGTCTATAATATCCTGATATATTAAGAGTGAAAGAGGCGCGAATAGTATTAATAATGTTACAATTGGCAACATCCGTCTGATGTGACGTAGGCAGTAACGTCCTCTCCCCGCACCCTGCGCGGGAAGACGTCAAGAAAAGTCGCGCTACTTTACAGCGATTTTTGTAACTTTGCCCCTCAAGGCCCGTCTTCACGATGGAATGTGTCACTGTATTTCGCGTCTTTCTCAGCTATGCCGCTAAATATCGCATGATCGCGACCGTAAATCAAGAAGTGCTTGTGACCATGCGACATCTAGTGGCACGACCGAGAAAGACGCGAAAAGCAGTGTGATATTCCAATGTGGCCATAGGGGAAAGTTCTAAAAATCGCACTGTAGTACGAGTGCACGCAGCTAAAATCGGTCAAAACTGCAATCATTCTCTCTCGTACCTTGCTGGGCAACATCTGTTCCTAGAATTCGATGAATTTGAAACACACGGTGTTTGCCACTAAGCTTTGTGCCCGGACATAAGGTCACATGTGACTCGCTCATGCAGTCTTGTGTTGGTAAGTTCAGTGAAGACCGGCAAAATAGATGTACGTACGATCCGATTGGGAAGACGGACTCCGAAAAAAACGTTGGCTAGCAGCCGCAACCGAGGGCCGCGGACCTAGTTTCTGGTAACAACGCATATCCCTACCAGTGGCGTAGCGTCAGGGGACGCTGAGATGCTGAGCATATAATATTAATAAAGAACCCTAAATACTGTATTGATAATCTTACAAGTGGTCCATTGAGCGAAAAACGTTTTATATTAATTTTAAATTGATTTCCTATGATTAAATTCGGCGGGTTGTTGAAGCTGGCCTGTGATTGCTTGGAAGCTAAAATGCTTTTAGCGTCTGCCGCGAGATTGCGAGGTTCCCCTCTCCCCTCTTCACCCCTGGCTCAGAGAAACCCGACTGCTTTACGCTAGCATCCACTGCAGAAATAAACTTGTTTGTGCACGAGAGCGCAGCACACTTCAGGCGGTCAGTAAATTATCTCTCTCTCTCTTTCACTCGGGAGTCCCCGCTTGGTCATGGGCACAAACTGTAGAAATAGTGCCTGTCTACTATTTCTTAATTAATATCCAAGAAAGTAAATTATCCCTTACATAGATTACATATTATTTTAGTCTGCAATGTATAAATTAACGAGTGGTCTCATTGCCATTCGCGTATAAGAATTAAAGCTAAGCCATTGTATAATTTGCTTTCAAGACATCGGCAGCCCTGACTGCTGTGAGGATTTTGTGGGAAGCGCCTGCACCGTCGTAAGCAATCGAGATCGTGGAAGTAGTTCCAGTGTAGTCCCAGTCCTTGTGTTGCGTTCGCCTGTTAGATGAAGTAGTTGATAGTGACATTTTGTGTGTTATTTTTTAGCATCCCCAAACGTGCGAGTCACGCTACGCTACTGATCCCCAGAGGCGTATCTAGGTATTCAGACGCCCATGGCAAGCATAGAATTTGCGCCCCCTGTGAGGATACTTCGGATAAGGATTCTTGTTATTTGGTTTAGCGGGTATACTCTAAATAGCGCCCCTTGTGAGTGGCGCCCATGGCACGTGCCATGCCTGCCATACCGTAGATACGCCTACACTGATGCCTACTACAATAACAAAGAAATTTAATTAGACAATAGGCGTCATTATAGGTATAGACCATGGGCGTCCAACTTGCAAGGCCTCACGGGCCACAACTGTAACCATTAATATTTTCGCGGGCCATATTTTCATTACTCAGGCAAACCACACATGACCCCATATTGTTGATCTCGGAAGTTGTCCCGCTGCTCTGGAACGGGCGGGGAGGGTGAGGGGAATGGAACCATGCATGCTATCAGGCCGTATCAGAATGCAGGGAAATACATTGGGACGACTTTGAATATCTGAATTTATTAAAAAAAAGTTCCTAAAAATGTAAACTTTACCTATTTTTACAGTAAGAGGATGTCGATCCTGACAGGCCGCGTGCACTAGGCACACAATGCTCTCGCCAGACATTGGTGCAAAGGACTTTGACGTTTGACTAATAACACTTCAGGGGCCACAATAAATGGCACAGCAGGCCGCCAGTTCGACAACCTTGATATAGACGCTCCAGTGGCGTAGCCAGAGTTTTGGCTCAGGGTATGAAACTCGAGATATGAGAATTTAATTTAAAACTCCTTAATATTCCTCATTCGCCGATACCATTTCTGTCACTTTGGTCATTTAGAGCACAATTAATTTGTATTATTAAAATAAAAACTGATCCAGTAAAAGTAATAATGGCTCACGTCCTTCATGTAATTTACTGGTTGAAAGTCAGAATAGTGGTGCTACAGAATGGCACAGACTTTCCCGTAATAGTTTTCTATTTCCTTGGGTCTTCGCTAGCAATTCGGAATTGCCACAAACTCTTTCTTGCCACCTGCCATCTATCACCGCCAAAAGTATATTTTTTTGTCATTTTCTTAATTTTTCGGTTTCCTATTGGTAGAAGGGAAATATTAATTTTAGAATATTAAAGAACACAAAAACCTAGCCCTAAATGGCAATTTTCTTTTAAAAATTATGTGCAGTTTTAAAGAAAACTAGCGTACCCGTGCGAGAACTCTCGCATGTTAAAGCCCACCCTTTTCCTATCCATTTGTGTATCCTTTCCATTAAGAAGGAAAGTTATTAATGAAACGTGTTTATTTCTTTAAAAAATTTATAAATGTAACTTCTAATGTACTTACAGAATGTCAAATAAAAGATAACAAAGCAATTGCTGGTGGAAACAAATGTTCAATAAAGGTTTATTCAGCATTATAGAGAGTTGTTCTTGGAATAATTCACAGTTATTTAAAAACAACATTTGAAAAAATTATTCAACCTCACTCTAGAGTTAGCTTTTCACTTTCCTTGATAGTCACAAAAATAATAGAAAAGGTTTTTACTTTCGAGAAAGCAAAGTAAAGTAGTGCGAAAATACCAGATCGGGCAAGTACAACCCTACTCTTTGCAATATTATTTAACATTCCTTGATTTGTTATGAGGAACACAGGGGAAAATTGAAAAATTATTTGTATACTAAAAAGTATTGGATTATTTTCTGCGTTCTTACGTACCTCAAGAAAAGCAATTCCGTGCCACAAAAATAATCAAACTAATATTTTCACCTTTGAGTACTAAATACCATTTGTTATCATTAGAAACAATTTAGTAGGCCTAGACAACATTTCGGTTCATGGGAATGTTGCTCCAACAATGTTTGCATGTTGATTATCTTAACTAACCGACTCCTTGAGTTTAATATCAAACGATGTATTATTTACAATATGAGTTTGCAGTTGGGCGTTGATGTACATACTTCTAGATTCCGCCAAGATTGAAATCGTGCGTTTAGACTGCGATCGTTGGCAGTTGTCGTGTGACTTGCGCTTTTCTTTCTATAATTTTAAATTTAGTTGCTTTTTAAATTAATTCACGTAGTATTGTAGGCTAGCGTATTTTCATTTTTGTTTTTCATTTATTTCAAGCTATTTTACTTAAGATAATTTAAAAAGATTGTTCTTTGTGTTGTGCCATAGCACAAGTTTTCCCCTTTTACCTTCGCGTACCCGTGGGAGATCTCTCGCATGTTAGATCCCACACTCATCCCTACCCTTCTCTTTCCATTCTAAGAGGAAAAGTAGTTAACGAAACGTTTCTTTATTTAAAAACATATAAAGGTAACTTACAATGTACTAACCTAATGTCAAAAATAAAAAAAACAATGCAACTGATGTGTAAAAGAAATTTTCAATAAATATTTATTCAGTATCAAGGAGAATTTTCTTGGAACAATTCACAATACTTCCTTAAAGACACCATTTGAAGTAATTATTCAATATTCTTTGGCTGTTAGCTTTTAGCTTTTCGTGATAGTCACAAAAATACTATCTTTTCATTTTGAGAAAGCTACGTGTCTGAATCCACTGATTTGAAAATTTCATCGAATGATAACGAAAATACTGATACAGCTAAAACACAAACACAGTCTTCACTGTTCATCCACATCCCTCCATAAGTATATACACAACACTTACAGACCACGGCAAAACGTTAATTGAATGGTTTCACTACACGCATAAGAAAGAATCTTCATAGGTATCAAGCAACTACGAGTATAATCGTACTTCTAGTTGTTGCTGGAGAGCAAATCTTGAATTAATGATTATGCAAATAAACCTCGTATGACCGCACAAACCACGGTGTATACAGAGTCCGTAAATATAAGCTTGAGGAATCTAAGCCTTCTAAGCGTGTCCTCACAAAATTTGCTACCAGTAATAAGGGCTGAAATATTTAGGTGGCATTGGTAAAATTGAAGCGCTGAACCTAAAATTTAATTGAATGTCCCATCTTGTAAATTATGATGTGAAAAACGTGTCTTTGAGGCCTTTGCCCTCAAAATTTTACTTTTTAAGGCTCTAAAATGCTTTGTTTATGAGTTATTTGCCGATATAGATTGGCATGTGATGCGCGTTGCACATTACATGAATATTTCGATACGTTTTTTTTGAATCCTCCATATTTTTGAATGAAATCCTCCATATTTTTGAAGTCAAAGTGCAATTCATCACGTCTCCCTGAAATTCTCTTTCTTTAGAGACCTCATTTATAAAGATTGGTTGCGTGAGAGTTGCAACGAAAAGGTATACTACTGAAATAATACAGGAGACGATGCCGTTTTAGCGCTACTAAAAAAATGCGAAATTTCAAGCTCATTTTCACAGAAAATGTTTGAGTTTTCGAAATACTTTATTTGAAGTTATTTGAAGCACTTACACTCACAAATATACTAATCTTAACAAAGTATTGGTAATCTGCATATTAAAGATGTGAGAGAACTTTCAAAAAATTACATTTATATAATTTTTGAAAAAACAAAAAAATAACTCAAAATAAACTTTACGTCATATTAAAGAGTGTAATTAGCACTATCTGTTACAAAATTTGAAGAAAAAATTTTCAGAAAATTTGAGCGTTTCTGAAAATGCGGAACTTTGAGCTACTTTTCACAGAAAACTGTTGTGTTTTCGAGAAACTTTACTTGACATTATTTAAAGCACATGTACTCGTAATTATAATAATGTGAAAAATCGTCGCTAGTGTAAAAATATTAATGATGAGAGACAAGTCAAAAAAATTACATTGTTCCAATTATTGAAAAAACAAAAGAATAGAGCAATATGGCTTTTTGTCATCTCAAGAAATAAATTAGGCACTAGACCTACCAAAAGCTTAAAGAAAAAATTTGGAGCCGTTTTTGAGAAAGTCTGCTTGTTTGTAATTTTTTAAAATTGCACATATTGCACGAAAACTAAAATTTTGAAAAAAGATTTCTATGACCTTTATGAAAGAACTCAATATGCAGAACAAATTTTATTTAAAGAAAAAATCTCTATCTTCAATTTTGTCGTCCCAGAAAGACGCCGAAAAAATTCTAAACTTTTGCAATTTTTGAAAATTCAGAGTTATCCGTGAAAATCGGACCTATGTCACTTTAATAAGTGCAGTTTACTCTGTTCTTACATTAATATTAAAGAAAAAATTTGGAGCCGTTTCTGAGAAAATTTTGAAAATGTCCGGGGGGCTTCATGTAAAGTACCCCCAAATTTTATAGAATCTTTTTCAAAATCTCAAAGCTTCGAGTAGAACCAGATCGACCGGGGAATATCCATTTTGGAAGAAATAGTACGTATGGTTTAGGCAGTGTTTACAGACGGACGGACAGACAGAAGGAGTTTTTCCTTTCAATTGGTTTTTCGGTATCAAGGGGTTCTGGCTACACCACATGTTAGGGGATATTTTTTTCTTAATTTAACAATTGGATTTATCCACTTTTTCGTTATCACGGCCCGGCAACGAATTTTTTTCTGGCGAAAATTGGCCAGTTTTTCGCGCAGCATTACATAACTTTCCCTATACTACGTATATCACTCCGTGTATACGTACGTATACGGGAAAGTAGAAAGGGAAGGGGGCGAGCGAGACACTTTACTTTGGTCACTTATGTGTGTACTTACGCACTTCCTTAGGGACTGTTTCACTTTTGAGTTTGCCCGTCGAGATGGGTTGGTCCACGTCCTGACGGGGGATGCAGAGAAGGCTCTCAAGTGTTCCTTTCTCCATTTTTTTCTTCTTCTTGTTTGTAATTTCATGTCACGTACATTCTTTTCATTCCTTTTTCTTCCTCACTGGCCTTCTCTGTATGCTGAACGCCAATCCATGTCTTTGCCGTGCATGGCGACTCGTGTCGGAGGGAATGTGTGTCCTGGCAGTTGAGGCACCTCTTTGTTTCCTTATCTAGTCCTAGTGCTACTTTTTGCCTTGCACCAAGGGGTATGTTGTTTACGTTTTTTGGGGAACATTCCTTGTAGGTTTCAACACACTCGCTTTGGCCTCGGACTGTTGTAGACACCCGTCTAGAACTAACCCACGTCCACGTCGAGAGCTAACCCACTCCCGATCAATCGGCTCGGACTAGGTCTTGTACTGAACTCCAGGGTGAGCGGGGGATCCACGGCGGGCAGCGCTGTGACATTCCCCCCACTATATCTCCGTGGCAACCCTGGCACTCCGATGGAATGTCCCCCTGTTGGGCTCCGTGGTGAGTGGGGACCACGGGGATGAATCTGATATCCGTCTATGGAGTGTTTCATCAAAATCGACATAATTCTCGGTAGTGAGCTAAGTTCCGATTCCGATGATAGTTGCTGTGAGTCACGTTTGCAAATAAGTACATTGCGTGTGCAGTGTAAATATATTGCTGTGGACAGAACCTGTAGGGAGGAAAGTACAAGGTGGTTAGTAGTAAAAACCCTGTCCTCAGGTGAGGATAGCACACACACACTCGCACTCACATGCACACTGGCCACGCTCACATACACAGAGGCGTGTGTGGAGCTGACCGGCTGAAAGGGCAGCGGCATGTGGCAGTGTTGAAAGGCAGGTGAAGGTGGTTTGCAGAAGGTGGTGTGTGGCTGCTGGCACGGCTATTGATGGAGGACGTGGCCCTTAGAAGGGCCGAGATGGGCTGGGATGACGCCAGAAGATCCTCCTCCCAGGGACAGTCTACCGCAGGTGGAAGTTGTAGACGTCCTGGGAGCCCCGGATGGCCGCCGATACCATCCTCTTCTTATACTGCAATTTTTGTAGGAAGAGCTCTCAAGGCCACTCAAATCCCATCTTCGCGATGGAATATGTCACGGCATTTGGCGTCTTTTCTCGGTCTTGCCGGTAGAAGTCGCATGATCGCAAGCACTGCTTCATACGGTCGCGATTGTGCGAAATCTAGCGGAACGACTGTGAATGACACGAAATGCCGTGACATATTCCATCGCGAAGATGGGATTTGAGTGGCCTTGAGAGCTCTTCCTACAAAAATCGCAGTATAAGAGTGGGCAAGTACTCCTCGTGGACGAGAGATTTCAGGAGTTTGTCGTTGGCGGGGTCCCAAGTCCCCGCGCGCCCCGATGATGATGGTGACGATCTCCCCCGAGGTGACCCCCTCGATCGCCCGCGTCTCCGCCTGCCAGGTCGGTGTAATTATTAATCTTCTTTCGGCGTGCTTTCGCTAGGCAGCCCTTCCCGCCCTCGAACGGGACGGCGACATCGAGTATTTTATACGCACGAAGTCTACAACGAGGAGACTCAACTCCGGTGGTGGGGGTATGTACGAAAAACGTCGGCAGCTACTTGAAAAATAATACAAAAAAAAACGAGTCCCTTCGCCTTCAGCGACCTCACGTGGCAATTGAAAGAACTACGAAGGCTTTCAAAACAGCCAATGGCAGCAAAGCATCGTATACAAAATTTAATTCAAACATTTTTTCTACAAAATTATTTACTACCTTACTACTTCCTTTTGAACTTATTGTCTTCGGTTAAGCACATCCGCACACCGCCTGGTTGTAGACTTCGTGGGCGCCACTTGGACCAAACGAATTTTGACGATTGGTGGCCGAGAAAAGCCGAGATATGTTCCTTCTTTCGCCGCGTGATGTCGCTGAAGGCGAAGGGACTCGGTTTTTTTTTGTATTATTTTTCAAATAGCTGCCGACGTTTTTCGTACATACCCCCACCATGCCTCCAACACGTGTTAGACTATACGCCTTTTCCCCCGCCCTCTTCCGCAAGGAAGAGAGATGTGCTGAAAGAACTATCGACTTGAATAGCTTTTTTTCTAAAGAAGAAGATAGACCGAAAAAGCCTCGTTTCCTCCTCATGACATGTGCCGAGGAAGATAAAACGTTTAAAAGTGTGAGTGCTTGTCCGTCTGGCGCGAGCCAGAGAAGATGCATACGGGAAGCTCCAAGCGGTCGTGCGACAAAGGATTAGAACTATTCGTTTTGAAGTGCGTACCGACGAGCAAATCGGTAAAATTCAGAGTACGAAGCAGATTGCCGGCCTCCAGGTAGTAGTCAGGTAGTGGTCCATCCTACCTTGAACCTGTGCAAAGGCGTGGTAAATCACGAGGACATCGCCACGGAAACTGAGGAAGATCTCTGTAACTTTTTCAAGACCTATGGCGTGACTGACATGTGTAGGATCAGAAGGAAGGAGCGGGGGAAATTGTATAACACAATCTAACACGCGTAACCGACAGAAAATCAGTTCAGTAATTAACGCAATTGCGTTGATAGAAGTAACATTGCATTACACTACTTATCGCAAAATATTAAGATTTTTGTATATAACTGGCATGAACGCGGAGCACTGTTCACACGCAACCTACTTGCACTAGCATGTAGGTTGATATTTAACAGTTCCTCTCAAGATACACTCTGAGCAGATGATTACAGTTAATAACAACACGTTAAGGTAAATGTTGCACACACGTGTATATCAGGTTGCAGCAGTTACACAATTAACAATTTTTACGAGTATGTACATGGCGGAGACACGTCTGCTCCGCGTACAAGTTTTTAGCTCAACTGCCCGAGCTGTATTTTACATAGCGGGCGATGTGTCCGTTGGCACTGTGGACCAAAATACTTGGGTTTTTATTTCTTGGCGCGTGGGGTCTTGTCTTCACGTTGGAATATCTCACGGCATTTCTCGTCGTTCTCCGTCGTGCTGCGAGGAGTCGCATGATCGCGACTGTATCGAGCAGTACTGGCGATCATGCGACTTTTGGCGGTACGACCGAGAACGACGCGAAATACCGTTAGATTTTCCATCGTGAAGACAAGACCGCCACGCGCCGAGAAATAAAAACCCAAGTATAAGAATCAATTTTATATTGTAAGTTAGGAGATACAGAACTGAACATTTATTAGAAATAGATTTAGCTGGAATTGTAAATTACACGATTGCATGTGATTTTAAAGGTAGGAATTTCTTATGTGTTTTGTAAGATTAAGAAATTGATTCTGATAAGTTAATCGTTATAAGGCGCCGAGGCAACGTTGCCGATTCCGGGAATGCATATGCTGCAACGCTGTAACCGCGCTCTGTAACCAGCGGTTTGGACGATGATGCAATGCAGTGAGCTCTAGGATACAGTTATAATGTTGAGATCACTGATGTAATGTAATGCGAAACATGGAAGTTACATTAAGATTTAAAGTAAAATTGTTCTAAACTTTGGTATTGTGACGGAATGTATGCAATAGATGAGCGTAATGCACAACAATTATTTAATAAATTATTGCTTGTTCCAACAAATGTTAAGAAAAAAATCGAGTAATTTTGAAGAAATGTCGAAAATGTCTTTGGGTCGTTATTCAAAGAACCTCGAAGTATCAAAATATCCGTTTCAATATAAAGGAGTCCCATTATTACAGTACACAGGACTTTCGACATAGCTAGCTAGGTCGAATTCAGCCGCTGTCTGGAGGAGAGTTCTAGTTTCCGGATGCTCTGATCGGTAGTTTTCCGTGGCTTTCTGATCAACACCAGGCGAATGTCAGAGTAGTACCCTAACAAATGGGCCACGGGCCGCGAAGATCTTCCTCTTTCTTGTCCTCTTCTCTCTCCTTACACTCACACATCATGCACTACATTATCAGACATGCCAGGGAGACCGGTCATAATCTTAGAACTTGTCCTG
>JAHLJT010002406.1:192164216-192185910 GCA_031308135.1 Acheta domesticus
CTTAGATGCGTTTTGATCCGCTTGAGAGTCCTCATGCTTCGTTCACTGGTTTGCTGTTGATAAGAGAATGGTTAACATTAAACGAAGTAGTTTTGTAAGTTCTTCAAACACATTTTCCAAACCACTTCCAACGAACTATTTTAGGAGCTCATGAGGAGGTAAACGTTTTTTATCATCAGCATATACAGTACATAATTCATTATGAAGTAGCTCTTTGTCAAAAAATGGATATTGTTTTGTCAATGCTGATATAAGTGGTTGCGGAAATTCTTTGGTAAAATCATCAAACTTTCTCTCATTTACTAGCTCTACAAACTGAATGGAAGGAAAATCTTCATATCTACATTTCATCTGGATAATCAGAGAATCAAGAATTTCGAAAGTAAGATCTCTAAGAGAGGCAATTTGGGAGCTGCGATACGCCAAATTCTTATTGAGATTCACACACTGTTCGACACACGTGTCTACAAATGTATCTTTTTCCAAGTTTCTGATAGCGAGAATAATTTCATTGTGACTTGTTGATATATTCACTGAATTTGATTGTAAAATTTTGAACAGAGGGTCTATGTATAAAAAACAATTTTTATAAACACACAACAAGAACACAAAATGGGGTCGTTCATATGCCTCTTAAGACCTACAGCACAATTCACAGTGTCACAATCCCATTGCATATTCTCACCCTCTATTATTTGGTTGAAAATTAGGTAAAGATCAGAAAAGTGTGTTTCTATTGTTGAAACGGCTCGAGAGTGAAATTCCAACGCGTGGCGCTGGCTTGGGGCAGTTTAAATCCCTGCTCAGTCAGTAAAACTGTTCGTTTCGATGATTTGTGGAAGAAACTGTGAAATGCTGTTAACGCACAAACAAAGAGACGTACTTGCTTGATGGTTTTGGTACCATGTAACAACACAAGATTTAACTGATGTGCATAGCAATGAATGAACAGTGCACGAGGGCAAAATTGCTTGACCAGTTTTTGAACACCTCCATGTTGACCTACCATAACTGTCGCACCGTCGTAAGTCTGACTAACAACTTTTCCATTTTCTACATTCCATCACGTCCTAAAGAGAACGTGATGTAAAATTTCTGACAGACCAGCAGCAGTTTTGTCTTTAGATACGTCAAAAAATACACCGAATCTCTCTTCGATTTTGTCTTTTATACACATTCTAAAAATTACACTCATTTGGCTCTTACAAGACACGTCTAGTGTTTCATCCGCCTGAATTGAAACAAAAGTACTTTCCTGAATTTCTAATTTGATTTTCTCATTTTAAACCGATGTTATGACCTCTATTAGCTCGTTTTTAATATCCGGCGATGTTCCCTTGAAGATTGTAGACGATAACAAATGATCTCGAATGACTGACTCATTTTGGGCTAGTAGATCGAGTAATTCCAAAAAATTGTCTCTATTTTCAGTACTTTCAGTTTCTCTGTGACCACGGAAGGGCAATTCCTGTCTGGAGAGAAAAATTATTGCGTGAATAAGCCGTCCCAATAATCGTCTGTTTGCAGATACTTGCTCGTTAAATTTTATTGCCTGAAGGCGAGCCGCTTCCGATAATACATGTTCTATTCTTGTTTTGCCGAGAAAGTGAAATTTTTCTTTGTTGAGCAAATGCTGCTTTGATGACTGGTGTTTTAGAGCTTTTTTAATGAAGTTCCCTAAATCAGACACACCACTAGTGCACCAAGTAGTATCTTTATCTCCAAACAGTATACACACGTAACAGAACATTTTGTTTGTTCGAGTACATCCAGTAAGCCACGAAAATCTGAATTCATTAGCGTACCCGAGCGAGAACTCTCGCATGCTATACCCCACCCTCTTCTTTACTTTTCTATTTCCATATTAAGACTGTAATATATATTTTTCTTAAAGACTCTCTTATCCTCCGTCACTTGTTCTATATGTCACCTTGTAGTTGATAACAATATAATACATTCTTGTCAATACAAACTATTCTTATTTATCTTAACTAGCGTACCCGTGCGAGAAATCTCGCGTGTTAAAACCCACGTTTTCCCATTTGTCTATCCTTTCAATTAAGAAGGAAGGTTGTTAATGAAAAATGTTTATTTTTTTTAATGTATAAATGTAACTTCTAATGTATTTGCAGAATATCAAACAAAAATAACAATACAATTGATGTTGGAAACAAATTTTCCATAAATGTGTATTCAGCGTTATAGAGAGATCGGAACAATTCATTAAAAACAACTTTGAACAAATTATTCACTCCTCCTTGAGAGTTAACGTTTCGCTTTCCTTGATAGTCACAAACAATAGAAAAGGTTTTTACTCTTCAGAGAGCAAAGCAAAGCAAAGTAGTGCGTAAATACCGATCGAGCAAGTACAACCCTACTCTTTGCAATATTATTTGAATTTCCTTGAGGCACAGAGGGGGTTTTGGAGAGTTCAGGGTGCCAGCTTGCTGGGGTGCGAAAATTGAAAAATTATTTGTGTATTAAAAAGTATTGGATTATTTTCAGCGTTCTTACGTACCTCAAGAAAAGCAATCCCGAGCCAAAAAATAAATTAATATTTTCACCTTTGAGTACTAAATACAATTTGTTACCATTGGAAACAATTTAGTAGGCTTAGACTTCACTTCGGTACATGGGAATGTTACTCAACGATGTTTGCATATTGAATAACTTAACGAACCGACACCTTGAGTTTAATATTAAACGGTGTATTATTTACAATATGAGTTTGCAGCTGGGCGTTGATATACATACTTCCAGACACCACCAACATTTAAATCGTGCCTTTGGACTGCGAATGTTGGCAGTTGTCGAGTGACTTCTCCTATTCTTTCTATAATTTTTATTTACTTGCTTTTTTAATTAATTCACGTAGTATTGTAGGCCAGCGCGATTTGATTTCATTGTTTTTCATTTATTTCAAGCTATTTTACTTTAGCTAATTTAAAACGTTTGTTCTTTGTGTTGTGCCATACACAAGTTTTCCCCTACTACCTCCGCGTACCCGGGCGAGAACTCTCACATGTTAGATCCCTATCCTTATATTTCCATTTCAAGAGGGGAAGTAGTTAACGCAACGAGTTTATTTGTTTAAAAATATATAAGGTAAGTTGCAATGTACTAACACAATATCAAATAAAATAAAAACAATGCAATTGATGTTTAAAATAAATTTTCAATAAATATTTATTCAGTATCAAGGAGAGTTTTCTTGGAACAATTCACAGTACTTCGTTAATGACAACATTTGTAGTAATTATTCAATATTCTTTGACAGCTAGCTTTTAGCTTCTCGTGAGTCACAAAAATATTAGAAAAGCTTTTTACTTTTGAGAATGCTATGTATCTGAACCCGCTGACTTTAAAATTTCATCGAATGATAACGAAAATACTGGTACAGATAAAACACAGTCTTCACTCATCTCTGTGCACAAACATCCCTCCTGAATTAGGTACACAGCACTTGCAGACACCGGTAAAACTTTAATTGATTGGTTTCACTACACGCAAAGAAACAATCTTCATAGGTATCAAGCAACTGTAATAGTACTTCCAGTTGTTGCTGGAGAGCAAATCTTGAATTAATGATTATGCAAATAAACCTCATCAGACTGCACAAACTACGATGTTAACAGAAAGCGTAAACAAAGCGAATCTAAGCCTTCTAAGCGTGTCGCCACAAACATTGCTATCAGCAGGAAGGGCTGAAATATTGAGGTAGCCTTGATAGTATTGAAGCGTGGAACCAAAAAGTTAATTGAATGGATCGGGGAATGTCTCATCTTGTAGATTATAGTGTGGAAAACGTTTCTTTGCCTCAAAATTTTACTTTTTAAGGCTCTAAAATGCTTTGTTTATGAGTTATTTGCCGATATAGATTGACATGTAATGCGGGTTGCATTTTACATGAATATTTCGATGCGTTTTTTAAGAAATTATCCATATTTTAAAGTCAAAGTGGAATTCGTCAAGTCTCCGTGAAATTCTCTTTCTTTAGAGCCCTCATTTATAAAGATTGGTTGCGTGTGAGAACCGGAAACCAAAGGTATACTACTGAAATAATACAGGAGACGATGGGAGCAGGCAAAAATAAGATACAATAAAGACTGTATGAAAAATAAAAAAAGTTTTACAACGCCATGTTAAAAATTAAAACCGAAATTAAGATTTCAGGCATTATGAGACAAGGTAAGCGCACAGTAATTTAAACTCCAGGCACAAAAATCGTTAAGACTTGTTTAAGAAGTGGTTGTATGATGTTCAATTCTCAGTGCCATTCCGTCCATGACCTAGATGTCTTCTGCATAGTGTAGCGTCATAGCACTGGGCGCGACCGACCACACAAGTCGTGCAAGGGGGAGGGGTTGGTCCTCTCGTGCCGCGCAGGGGCGGATGGACCCCCGGGGTCTCTCGAGGGTCTCTGAGCTGGGGGCGTGTCTGAGAAGGCGGCTGTCCGTTCGCACAAGTGATGTGTGACGACAGATATAGTCTGCAGATGGACGGTAGGCTCCATCTGCAGCCGGCCTAAATCTCGAGCGGAAATGACGCTTTGTGTGTGGGAGGTCGGTCACGTAATGCCTCGCAAGGGAGGCGGGTGGAATAAACTTCCATGGCATTCGAGGTTGACCGTAGCGATGTGCGAGCAGCGTCTTGCGAGGCGTGGCTATTCGCCACGGGACAAGAGACCAGGGGCGGCGCTAGGGTAGCGAGCTGGGGAACTCTTGGCAGATACTGAGGCGGCTCGTCTCAGGAGTCGGTGTGCTGTGGAGAGCAGCGTTCCTTAAGAGTGTACATACTGTAATAAACTATTGTAAATAAATATGTACAGCAAACTCCGTGTCTGTGTTCTTTCTCATCTCATGACGACATGTCACAATAGCAATACCACCTAGATTACAGGCCGTGGCGCTGGAGGCCAGCTTCGCGTGTGACGTCACGCTTAGAAGGCTTGTAGATTCCTCCATCTGATACATGTGTTGTCTGGTTTACACCGTGAATTGCGCCGAGCGACAAGGTTTATTTCTGTTTTTGCCATCGTTACGTCAAGATTCGCTCTTGCAACAGTTTCTTCATATCTCTGAAGATTGTTACAAACGCATTTAGTGCAACAGTGTATTAAATGCAATGGTTTATAAGTGCTGTGTACCAAATTGTAGAGGGAATTATGATGGAAACGGTCCACATGTTCCCATGTTTCAATTTCCCAAAGACGACACGCTGAGGAAGAAATGGATCTCTGCTATTCATCGGCATAATTTCATTCCGACGCAAAACTCAAAAATAAGTATTGATAACATTGTTTCTGTGAAAAGTTTGCGACATAACCTATATCATTTACGCATATTGCTCCCCACCCCTCCCTGCCGAAAGGTTCCCCTCATAATCCCCCAAATACACCTCGTCCCCTCCACCATGGCTTTCCCCCTCTCCGGAGCGGCGCGAAGGGCCGGTTTGAACGACTTCCTTAGTGTAACGTACTAGACAAGAATAATACAGACGACTGATTCTGTTTGGTATTTACAATATATTTACAATTATAATATAAAGATTAAGATACAAAATTTAACCCCCTTGGCAACCTTTCAATTCCCTTAGCCGCGAAACCCCGCGACCGTCCCTAGGCCTAGCCCAGTACCTCTGCTCGAGAGCAGGAGAGAGCAACGCGAAGTGCGAAGCTGACGGACATAGAGTCCCCGTAACTAGAGAAGTTACATGGCCTGACGCCAAAACCGATCTTCCACCCGAAGATCACGTGCAAGATAGCACTGGAGATACCACCCGTCTTTCGACACTAGCGTATCCCGCGAGGCGCGTGTCGGCGCCGCCTTAAATATCCCACGGCTCGCCCCCAAGCGGCGGGCGTCATACGGCTCGCTGGCCAGCCCTCTTCAGGGCGCAACCGACATCACCTAGACTCGCGCCCGCGCGCGCCCTGTTGTCCACGTTATTTTTGGAGCCGGGATTTTCCTGCCCGGCGCGTGCCGGCGAGGCGCCGCCGCGTTCCACCCCCATCCCCCATCCGGCTTAAGACTGGGCTTCCCGAGCGACCCGCCGAAACGCGGGTGCGCTACCTCGCGACGCTACATTAGGTTGCACCGTACACTAGACTTCAGCCACTATTTCTATTCACAAAGTAAAATACGATTTCAAACTTTAATGTAGAGTTCAAAAATTCCATTATTTACCGCATTTTGGATGAGAAAAAGCCGTGAAACCCTTTTTTAAAAAAAATGACCAAAAGTGGCCAATTCAGTGTTTCGGGAATTTTTGGACAATTAACAATCTCTTTCAAACACGAATTTCACCAGTGAACTCGTCTTGCAATTCCGGGCTGGGATATCGATTTTCAGCGGATTCGAAATTTCGTCCTAAATCGACAATTTTCGTCGACTAAATTTCCACGATCGACGAAATTTCGCGATTTTGGCTTGCACGAAAAAACGGGCAGAAAATGCACTTTTATGCAAAATTATGCAATCTATATCTTTTCAGGAAGTAAAATACGATTTCAAACTTTAATATAGAGTTCAAAAATTCCATTATTTACGGTATTTGGTCGAGAAATGAGCCTTAGAACCAATTTTTAAAAAATGACCAATAGTGGCCGGTCCAGTTTTTCGCGAATTTCTGGAAAACTAACAATCTGTTTGGAAAACATATTTCACCAGACAACTCGCAATGCGATTCCGGGCTGGAATATTGATTTTCAGCGAATTTGAAATTCCGTCCAAAATCGACAATTTTCGTCAATCGACGAAATGAGCCTTGAAACGCATTTTAAAAAATCACCAAAAATGGCCGATTCAGTTTTTGCAAATTTCTGGGAAACTAACACTCTGTTTGAAAAACGGATTTCTCCAGTGAACTCTCCTTGCGATTGCGGGATGGGATATTGATTTTCAGCGGATTCGAAAATCCGTCCAAAATCGATCGACGAAATTTCGCGTTTTTGACTTGCACAAAAGAATGGGCAGAAAATGCACTTCTCTGCAAAATTACGCAAACTATTTCTATTCAGGAAGTAAAATACGAATTTAAACTTTGATATAGAGTTCAAAAATTCCATTACTTACTGAATTTGGACGAGAAATGAACCCTCAAATGCATTCTAAAAAATAACCTTTATTAATATTCTAATAAGAGTTGTACATTGTGTCTTTCCAGCGTTCGAGCGAGCCAGCGAACGTTTTCCAGAATATTCGTTTTGCCATAACCCAATTCATAGCTCTCCCAGTCACAGTAATCTGAAGCTATATTCGCTGCCTCAACATTCTGGTGCCAGAAACACGGAAATCATCATTTGGCAGACGTTATAGCAAAACTCGTGGTCTCAATGTTGTCTTAGTAGCGTTATATGTGTGAAGTTCAAGGTTATAGCATAATATTACAGTATAATGTGACCTTTCAAGTATTTTCACGCTCACTGGCAACACGCCGCAAAACCAGAGCATGGTATTAACAATAAGAGCATAAGATTGCATAAACTGCCCTCTCAGATAAATAGAAAACTTTCTTTAATATGCTTTTAAGGAAGCAGACGGTCTTGCGTTGGCAATTTATAGAATCAGCATTAGCTAGAATCGAAGAGAGTCTAAAATCACTCTCAGACCTTAGCTGGTCGAATATACAATGTATAACTGAACGTGTAAATGAAATTTGGACTGATGCTAGAACAGAATTTAATGACATTTTAAAACAAAAAGGAATAAGCAACCATTGAATAAATCGTTCACCTTTTTACCTGTTTTCTCACGGAAAAGCAACCTCGTTTTTTGTTAATTTTTCTGCAACAAATTTCGATCGCTTCCCGCTTAAAAGGCTGTTAGTCTTTGGCAGGCGACACTAGTACCAACTTTGAGAGCTTAACCTGTTCTCATGGAACGTTAATGCACGCTCATTGCAACTTGTTCCCTGTGCGAAAAACAACTGCTGTGAAGTTCCTGTTTCGGCGTTTGAATTTGGCGACAATCCTGTTATAGGTTAAAAACGGAAATCTACATGCCGTTCTCTTGTGTATATAAGCGTTTTGCGGCGAGGGCCCAGTAGGAGCTGCCACCTGGCGAAGGGAGCTGAACTAATAAGTAGGCCCGCCAAATCTATTCCAAGACACTCAAGGGCAAAGAAGTTATACCCACTCTTTTTGCAACCAGCACGCGGTTATGGAGGGAATTACGTTTAAAATGTAAATTCTGAGCTGGTAATTAAGGCCAAAGATTGTTATTAAAAACCAATCTCCCGCCACGGCGCCAAATTTATATAATTTTTTGATGCCATTGTGCCAACACCTGTAGTAATTTATAAAAAAAAATAATTTACTTTGTACCTTAAAAAAATAAGTACAAACAATTTTTGCGGGTTCTTTCATAATCTAGGAGGGGGGATGACAACTTATTGGCGGAATACCAACATTACGATGTGGCAACATTGAGATCAAGACAGGAACGAATTACATAGAAATCATTTAAAATCTATTTGTAATATATGAAATAATAAAAATTGCTAGCTTTCAGGGAATATCAGATTCGAATTCAACAATAACTCGACAACAATTCCCCAATGATGTTGGTATTGCAGCATTGGCACAACCGGGAGGGATGGCTCATTGTATCAACTGATGTCACTGCAGTCCCAAGAAGGTCCTAGATTCGAGTCCCGACGGCGACGGCAGGATTTTCGCCACTAGCTTGTCAGCTAGATCGGTTTCAGTCGCTGTCTGGCGAAGAATTCCAATGGGAGCAGCTAGAATTCATTGGTTTTCCGGTAATTTTCCGTGGTTTCTCCGATCAACACCAGATCGAATGCCGGAGCAGTACTCTAACAAACGGACCGCTCGCTATCTTTCCTTCCTCTTCTTTGTTCTATCTTCACCCCTTACACATATACACTTACAGTAATATGCACTACACTACCACACATGTCGGAAGACCGGTCGAGAGCTTAGAGCTTGTTCCGGCTGGGGCGGTGCCCCATTGGTGGGAGATACCTGGTTGAGAGGAAAACCCCTCTAGTCGACGGTAGGTAGGTGCCGGATCTCGCCATCCCTGGGAAAATATCACCGCCACCTCCCGAGGAAAAAGCCCGCACTACACGTACGGGACTAATGACCTCCGTAGTCGAAGCGCCCGGAATCTCGAACAATCAATCATTGGCATTGGCATGGCTTCATTCACTTTTACACGAAAATATCTCACTTCGACCCACTTCTGCACCAAAACCTGGAATATATGCACTTAAATATGTCGCATAAATAAAAACAAGCAAAACTGCACGAGAAGTACGCGAATTTACAAAAATCACGCAAAATTACGCAAATACCAACGATGCACTATGCATATTTTTAGCTGTAAATAAAACTATTATTTACATTAATGCGAAGGCAGCGGTCATTATGGCCTTCTGTTATCAGTGCGGCGTTACAACTACGGGTTAAGACCAGCTAATTCGTACGGTTGTAAAAGTTTGTTAGAAAAAAAAGAGTTGGTGTTGTTGTGTGTGCGAGGGTGTAATAGAGAGAGAGAGAGTAACAGTTTATATTTTCAGTTACTTAGGGAGGCTTGAAAATGTCTTTAGGGTAGCGCAAATGAATTCTCCGTGGTTGGCTGTAATTTTTACCTAAATGGTAAGTTGCTGTAGCTGGAGATTCTGGTAGTAATTCATAAAAGGTTTTTGAAATTTTGATTATGTAGTCTTGAATAGATTCTATTTTTAGTTCTCTATGCAGTTGGTCGTTACTTATAAACCACGGAGCTTTGGTTATTTTTCTGAGACACTTAGTTTGGAAAATTTGGAGTTTGTTAATGTGGCTGTTGGCTGCTTTTATCCAAACGGGGCTTGCATAGTTTAGCGAGGGTCTGAATTACTGATTTGTAGATTATTTTACCGCATTCTATGTTAAGTGAAGATTTATGATATAATAGTGGATAGAGTTTTATAATTTTTGTGTATGTTTTGTTTATTGTGTTTGTGATATGTGCTTTCCAGGTTAATTTGGTGTCCATTGTGAGTCCAAGATATTTAACTGGTGTTTTATTTGGTAGCCACGGTATGGGTGTGTTTCGAATGAGTAGAGGAGGAGGTAATTTAGGTTTACGAAGGGTGAAAATCTTTGCTTGTGATTTTGAAGCATTAATTTTGATTCTACATTTTTCAGTCCATTTCAAAAATTTAAGTAAGTCATTTTGTAATTGATCATGTGCGCATAAAATATCGTAGTGTGATGTGAATAGTGCCGTGTCATCAGCAAAACAAAGCTATTTCTGAGGTGTCTGGTTGCGGAATATCTGATAAATAGATGTTGAAGAGGAGGGGAGAAAGACAAGATCTTGTGGGACTCCTGCATCTATTGTATGTTGTGTTGAAAGTGTGTAGTTTATTTAACTTTAAAATTTCTGTTGGTCAGAAAGCTAAGAATGATATTGAATAGATATTCTGGAGTTCCTAGTTGTTGTAACTTGTACAGGAGACCAGTATGCCAAACAGTGTCGAAGGGTTTTTCTATATCTAAGAACATGCTAGTGTATGTTTTCGTTGATGGAATGCTGTGGCTATAGATTCGGTTAGGCGCAGTAGTTGGTGGTTAGTTGAATATTTGGATCGGAAGCCAAATTGAAAGTCTGGTAATGTGTTGCTATTTTTAATAAATTTAATTAGTCTACTTAGCAGTAATTTTTCGAAAAGTTTAGCGATGGATGGAAGAAGGCTAATTGGTCTGTAATTTGACGGGTTTCTTTCATCTTTTCCTGGTTTGCAGAAGGGTAAAATTATAGCTGTTTTCCAACTTTGAGGATAATATTGTAGTCTTAGAACCGCATTAAATAGTTCAGTTAGTGCGGCTACTGATTTTTTGCGTAATTCTTTAAGTGCTTTGTTGGAGATATTGTCATAACCGGTTGATTTTTTTGTTTTCATCTGAGTGATATTTTTGGAGGTTTCTGAGGGGGAAATAAATGAAGTTGCTATTGGTAGTGTTTGTACTGTTTGTTGAAAATTGTTAATTATATGATTGAATGAGTTTATATCTGAAATAGGATTAGGTGTGAATGTGTTTTGAAATGTTCAGCTATGGCCTTGGCTTTGTCGGAGTCTGTGAGTAGGTTTGAGCCATTGTATTTTAAGGTTGGTATGATAGATTTCTCTTTACACAGTTTTTTAACTGTGGTCCATAATGGTCTACTGTTTGGGTGAATTTGTTTGATTATTTTTTTAAATTCGTTGATTTTGTAGTCATGTAGTTTAACTACTTTTGAAAGTTTGTTTAGCTTGGTTTTAATGTCTGATCTTCTTGTGTTTTGCCATAGGCGTCTAAGATTGTGTTTACTTTTGATTTTTAGTATTTTAGTGGGAATGTATTTATAGTTTTTAGTAATTATTACTCTGTAAGGTATGGTTGATAATTTAATTGATTTTTGTATAGTCTCTGTGAAAGTTACTATTTCTTTGTCTAAATCTGTTGTTGTTTTAATGTTTTTAGGAAATATAAGATTTAGATCCATTTGTTCTTTAAATTTTTGCCAGTTCACACGACCTACATAAGTACTAAGTTACAGTGGCGTAGCGTCAGGGGACGCTGAAATGCTGAGCATCCCCGTATATAAGAACCTTAAATACTGTATTGATAATCTTACAAGTGGTCTGTTGAGCGAAACACGTTTTCTATTAATTTAAAATTGATTTCCTATGATTGAATTCGGCGGGCTGTTGAAGCTGGCCTCTGATTGGTTGGAAGCTAAAATACTTCAGCGTCTGCCGCCAGATTGCGACGAGCAATGACGCATGCGCAGATGGCGAGGTCCCCCTCTCCCCTCTTCACCCCTGGCCCAGAGAAACCCGACTGCTTGACGCTAGCGTCTACTGCGGAAAGAAGCTCGTTTGTGCACGAGAGCGCAGCACACTTCAGGCGTTCAGTAAATTATCTTTCTCTCTCTCACTCGGGAGTCCCCGCTTGGTCATGGGTACAAACTGTAGAAATAGTGCCTGACTACTATTTCTTAATTAATATCCAAGAAATTGTATTATCTCTTAAATAGATTACATATTATTTAAGTCTGCAATGTATAAATTAACAAATGGTCTTATTGCCATTCGCGTATAAGAATTAAAGCTGAGCCATTGTATAATTTGATTTCAAGACATCGGCAGCCCTGACTGCTGTGAGGATTTTGTGGGAAGCGCCTACACCGTCGTAAGCAATCGAGATCGTGGAAGTAGTCCCAGTGTATCTGCCTTGTGTTGCGTTCGCCTGTTAGACGAAGTACTTGATAGTGACATTTTGTGTGTTATTGTTGAGCATCCCCAAACGTGTGAGTCACGCTACGCCACTGCTAAGTTATAAAAAAATATGTAAATTTTCTCGAGAAGAGACCTCACTCACGAGCTCGTGTTCTCCAAAATATAAATTACAGTGACACTTAAATCTAATGGTTTAACAAACTTTTCGCTGGTTCTCTTGAGGGCCAAGGCGCGGCCACAAACCGTTCTTTTGAAATTACACCAATTGAGAAACCTTTATGGATTTTGACAATCTACTGTTCCGATTAAGAAAACGTTTTCTCGCCAGAAGCGCAGTTGCGAGCGCAGGCTGCTCTCGAAAGAAACGTCACCGTCAAAAGTCAATGGCTTCTGTACAGCTGGATGATGACTCGCGAGGCGCTGGGCGGAGAGCCGTGAATGAAGTCCCTTTTCTTCACGCAGGTATTACTCGTTCACTTTTCATTTGCAGACGGAGCGCTGCGATCTGTTTACATGAGGTCACCGCCGACTGAATGAGAAACGCGCGTCTGCAGTATATACTGACCGTTTTTATATGATATAGATGGCGGTGAGCAGCACGCACAACCCCGGCGGGGCAAGAACATAACCATTGAGCAGTAGATAAGTGCAAAAAAATTGTACGTGAATGTTGTGAATAGCGTATGGTGTGATCTATTTTATTGTATATTATCTTAATCATTTAAGAGCACGACTCCAGCTCACTGTCAGAATGGCATAATTCGTCAGCTGTGTCCATAGCGCTTGTGCTGCCGTCGGCTGATTGGTCAGATGCTGATTGACATAGGGACCATTCGTGTATTCTCGGTTGTGTGATCGGGTCTTCACTTTCAAAACAAAATTAGTTCCTAATTCTGCCGTCTGCAAATGTAAAGTGAACGAGTAATACTCGCCAGCTGGGTCGGAGGCGACGGCTCAGGGTCGACTCATGAATAGCTGCCGGGACGGGCGGCGACGAAGTTCTGGGTCACGTCGCGTGAATGAAACTGCACCAAGTTACGGCGGCTTAATGTCTCGATTATATACCCGGAGATATTATTATACATTATTATACAAACGAGAATTTCACTGTCACTTTTCACGGCCAAGCACGGCTCAAAAACAGAGGTAACACTTCAGTCCCCAATTCTGTGAGTGAAATTAAAACGATTTACTGCTCGGCGCTGCTGCAAACAGCAGAAATTTTCTAATTGATAATAATTGTCCAATTCGGCGTTTATTTTAGCCGATTCGGGAAAAATTCCCGGAGTGCGCGAAACCCCCTGACACGGGGCTCCGCACTCTTCACACGTTCAAAATTCAAGTCCTTCTTTCTGGCTGTGTCACAGGCAGCTGCCCTGTTTCTCCCACGAAATCTCACTAATGATTCTGGAATTTTCCAGAAACTGGAGCGATCTCATTTGAGATTGGCTGACACTCACTACGCAGTAGCAACCCGTGCGTCCAATCATAGACGGCGATCCTCAGAAAACTGGATGGAAAATTTTCACTTGCGCTCTCTGTCTAATTTGTTTATGGAGTGCACGTGCACTTTAGAGCGGCTGGCAAGCGGGCTGGGAGTGATAATTTGTTTTAAGCGATCGCAAACACGACACCCTGGGGTGGATCCCCGGCTGTCCGTAACTGAATGGGAGGGGCCGGGCTGGCACAGCGGGCGAAGGGCGACGGACGCGGCCGAAGGGGCTGGCGGTCCCTAAAGGACGGCGCAACGAATCTCGCCGGCGGCGGCGGCGGCGCCAGGCAGGCGAAAGGATCGGAGGCGGCCTGCGCGTCTCCATGAAGCTTCCGCGTACTCGGCCCGTGAAAAACAATTTAAATCAAGTTTTTATTTTATTATTAAATATTCGGTAGGTGATGCTACAATAGATTCCAAAAATTTCAACATACATACACTAATTTACACAAGGACTCCCCTAACCATTGTAAAATCTACAGACACTTCAATTACACACTGTGCACTATTCCTCCTACAGATTACGACAGTAAAAGAGCAACTACAACTGAAGATGAAGCAAAAATATTATCAGATTATTTTGCTAATAATCTGAAACCAAATGCTATTACTGACTTATCATTCAATACCAAAACCATTAATTTCCTCGATAAACAATACTCATCTGTGCCTTTGCCTATTAATTATATTGCTCCATCCAAGGTAACAGAACTAATGAAATACGGGAAAAACAAGAAATCGGTAGGAATTGACAATTTCTCTGTCAAGGCACTTTATTCAACACTTGGTTATTTTCCAACATATGGAAACAAGCAGTAATCACCCCGATTTCACAACCTATCAAATCCCCCAATGATCCCGTCAGTTACAGGCCCATAAGTCTTCTATCCGTATTAAGCAAATTCTTCGAGAAACTAATAGCTACTATTTAGACTAAACAGTTTCTTCGCTAATAACATCATCCCTATCTGTCGGTTTGGATTCAGGTCAAAACCATTCCACTGTCCCCCAACTCTTAAGAATTTCTGAAGACATCGCCCAGGCTTTTCATAATCAGAAATACCTAACAGCCGCTTTTTTGTATTTCGCACAAAGCCTTTGATCGTGTCTGGCGCAAGGCTTACTTTACAAATTACGGCACATAGGAACTCCCGACTATTTACTTCAACATAATATACAGTTCCTTCTCAAATCGTTCTTTCCTCAATAATCCTCGCTGGGGTCCTTCAAGAATCCCCGCTGTCTCCCACATTGTTTAACACATTCATCTCAGATATACCCGTTCGAGACAAATACACAACGGCGTTTTATGCTGACGACGCTGCCATCTCTCATACAGCAGACTCACAGCTTTCCTCCGCCAAACATCAGTTGCAAGAACACACTTTTCAAAATTGTGCATCATCATGGAGACTTAATCTAAACCCATCCAAATGCGAAGCTAAAATATTCATGGCGTATCAACAATCCCACTCTCATATTCAATAATATTCAAAACGTTATTTTAAATACATGTAATAAAGCACAGGCCGCACTTTTCAAATTGTATCCTTTATTAAACAAAAAGATAGCTCTTAAACAGATCTCTCCTTTTTACTTTATAAAACTGCCATTCGTCTCATACTTACTTATGCATGTCCGGTTTGGGGAGGAGCTACCCCTTCGGTACGTAACACGCTTCAAACATTCCAAAAGAAATTCCTTCGCACTGCCGTCAAAGCGCCTTGGTATGTATCAAACAAACAACTCCATAATGAATTTGTTCTCCATACGATTGATAATTATATCAGACACCAATCAAATAAATATTTTTTCCTTATCATCCTCCTCCGCAACTTTTACATTCAACCTAGGAAGAACCTATAAACAACGCCGAAGAATCAAATCCAGGTTCCCAAAGATAAATTTATTCCGCCATAAGAAAGGCGCATGATTTCCCAAACTTACTTTTGGTAACTTTTCCCCCCTATAATTGCAACCTATGACCTATTTTCCATTTTCATCGCATATAAATACACAGGGGAACAAGTAAAACATTTCATACCTCCAGAATGAAAGTAGGTGATTTTAAAGGAAACGATCTCGTTGTTTTCGAAAATCATCATAAAACGTTTCTAACATGTAAGGTTCAAAAAATATAAACATGTTTAGTATTTGAAATAAACAAAATCGTATTATAATTTCCACGTTGTGATTCCGGATATATTACTTTAGAACAAGTTAAAAATGTAATATGCTTTATGCAATATTTTGTTGGTATTCTCCACAACATTGGCAGAGCGAACGACAATGATTTGGATTTTCCCTACAACCACAATCTAAGGTTCGTGGTACAGGCCACACAACACTGGCTGCCGTGTTTGTAATCAGAACAAACAGTGGGCTGCTCACCAATGTATAAAGAATACGCAAGTTTTGAAAGGCTCTAGCCGAATTTCCGGCCTTAGTTTGCAATTCGACTCAGATTTTTCCCACATGTTTGGATGTAGAAAAATATTATTTTCAAAATATGAGACTAAAATATTTACATGGTAAAAAACGAAAGCAGCGAAAAAAACGTTTTTAGTGTTTTACAGTAGGTTTTAAATAATTTCTAAAAGATTAATCTGTAAACATATAATAAAAGCGTGAAGAAGAATCAAAAAAGAAATATGAAAATAATATACACATTCTAACTTATGTGCATCCAACGGCCTCAAAACACATCTAAAATTACGAATACAAGCGTAGGATTTTCAGAGCAGGTGACTAACTTTGACGCCCAATTACTCCAAAATACTAATATTTTCAAAAATTTCAACATGTCCTTATATGAAGATCAATGTTTGATTAACACATTTCTTTAAGAAAAATGTATCTTCATAATTGTAGGAAGACGCCGAATAAATTTTGATTTTTTTCAATTTTCGAAAAATCAGGGTGTTCAACCAACACGAGATCTGCGCCATTCTCTTAAGCGTCCTTTACGCTATTTAAGGTCCCAATTTCATCAAAAAAGTGTTGGGCTGTTTTTAAAAAACAATGTTTTAAAAAATAAAAACTGCCTATGTTTAATACAAAATGTCGCAAAAAATACTCATGTTTTTGAAAAATCGAATATGACCTTATTTGAAGATCTGTTTTTGATAAACACATTGGAGTTAATTATTATCAAAAATGATCGTATTCATTAGGTGAACTGAATCTCTAAGGAAATAACTCGCGGCTCGACTTTGCCACCGTGTCTGGGTGTCTCCACCTAAGCACTCTAAAAGATTCTAAGCGATAAATAACATCCATGAATTTGCTTGGTGACCCATGTCTCGTAATCAGTTTCTAAAACACGTCACACGAGTAACAAAGTTCAATATGTCCGTACAAAAAGGTCACACATTTCGAATTTATATGATAAAATTTAATCATCATTGATAAGATACATTACATTCTCCTTAGATGTTTCTTAAAAACCAAATAAATAGAAACCTTTCGAACAGTACAAATAAGAAATTTCGTCTCTATTGTTTTTCGAACGAAGAATAAAATCACAAGAAATCACACACCTTACACTACTCTACAGTAACTCTGTACAATATAAAATCAGAAAGACCAAGATGTGAGGTACAAATCTGATAATGTTAGCATTCTGTACCCTTGATATGAAAGATATGAGAGAGCGTGTGGAGTCTGCATGCAAAAGGAAACGGATGATTCATTAGAGATAGTATCACATATTTGATTTTAGAAACATTTTGAATCTAGTGGTGCTGCAGCATGTACCAGCAATAAGATTTAGGTCACATAAGTTCCGTAATGCGTTGAAAGAAGTTACTCTAACAAGAGAATACTCTAACAAGGCTAAACCGTGCAATTTATTTTCTCGTATATGTATGCTTGTAGAGACGCTAATAAAAAAATTGCGCAAGTCCGATTTTCATTAAAATCTCATTTTCAAAAATTGCAGGAGTCATTTTTCTTGTACTCCCTTTTAGAAGTACATTATTATTGAAGTACATATTATTGAAAATATAGATTTTTTTCCTTAATGATGATTGATTCATTCATGTTTCGAAGACATAAAATGCCATTAGTCTAGTTTGTATAGTGAGCGTTTTTCATCTGAGTCGTTTTCATCCAGTCCAGTTTGTGTTTGTTTCAACAGAGTCCAGTTTGTGTAGTGAGTGTTTTTCATCCCATGAGGAAGAGGTGTCCTCTACCGCTTGATAGTGAGATCCGGTTCCGAGCCACACGGGGATTGAGGAGGGCGTGGATTCCCTTCCCCAGAGGTATCTCTCCCGCTGTGCCCAGCCGAAACAAGTTCTAAGCTCCTGACTGGTCTCCCGACATGTGCGGTAGTGTACTGCACGTAAAAGTAGATGCGTGTATGACGTCAACAGTAATAAGATTAGTTTGATATTTGATATTTATTTGGTCAAAAAACAGTAAAAACTGTATGTGACGCATGGGAGAGGAGTTTATCTGCGCACACTTTCTTGAGGCCCAGAATTTTAAAAAATGTTCACTTCCCATCCAACAATCCAATCCCTCATTGGGCGTCATTCGACGCGTCTCGGTCACCTGGAGAGAAATCAGAAGGATATATTGCTCATGGACCTTGACTTCTTGGTCAGGGTTCTCAGGTTACTGGTACTGATCGGCGAAACCACGGAAAACAACCAATCAGAGCTGCCGCTCCCTAGAATTCTCCAGGTAGCGTCTGAATTGGATCTAGCTATAAGAAGCCATTGTCGGAAAGCTGTCACTTTCGGGATCTCCCGATCAGAGTTGCAGCAGAGACAGTGGCAATGGCCCATCTTCTAATCTACTCTTACTTAGCCTTCTCTACTCTTTACTTCTCTACTCTTAGTAGTCTCTAATCTACTCTTTATATTAATCGTCACCGAGGCGACGGATAAAAACATAATACGTCACAACACAAATTAATGTCCTAGGCCTGACATTAGATCAGTTAGCTAACTGATCTAACTCAGCCAGTTTTCGAAAACTAGATCTTTACATTATGTCTTCTATTATAAATTATTCTTATAACTGTGAAATGGATTGTTTTTGTTGTGATCCGGGCTTCAGAATGAATTTCTGCGATGCGTCGCTTATATCAACATTTAAATTTTCTATAGAGAAGTCGCTCAGGGCTAGGTGTTTGAGAAATGTATATCGTGACAACTTCACTGTGAAGAACAAATCTATATTTTGCTTTTGCCATCATTTAAATCGTTCTTAGTTGAAAGTTTGTGATTAGAGAAAATATTTTCTGTGCTTTAAATGGAACCATTGATGTGAGAGATAGATGAAATATCAAAACTTCTTAACGATAACTATCTCAAGATTTTTGTACATTAGCTTATCATGTTCTCTTCATGAAAATATACAATATTGGCTACTGTTCCATTATTATTCATTATTATTCATTTATTTATATGGCATTAAAAAACTTGAGTAAGTATCATGGAGGGAAGTGCAGTCTGTTCCTTATTCACAGGGATCTTTGCCCTTCCTCTTATGTATATTAAGTCGAATACAGGTAGCAAGATAGTTTTTGGCAATGATTGGTAAGAAAATATTCGCTCTCGTGTAATAAATATTTGTTAAAGCAAATCAGCCACAGATTTTGTCTTACATTCTTTATCACGCCCTTCGTGAAGGAATCGACGTACATGAGCTCAAGATAACACACACAGATGATGAAACCACAGTTTTTAAGTTTTAAAATTAATAGTAAGTTTATAAAAGCTTTTGTAGTAAGTTCTCTTCACAAACAATTTCATAGATATTTAAGTTCCAAGGAAGCATGTAGATGAATGTGACAGATAAAGTAAAGTGGACAATTTGGTAAGCCACCTTCTTTTCTTAATGAAATATACTGTAAAAAATAGATCTTTAAATAAGGCTGTCAAATTTTTTTTGAAAAAACAATTTTTGCTTGAAGTAAAGGCAATTTAAATTTTTTCTCAAAAAAGGCTCCAAACTTTTTCTTAATTTTTTTCCCTCGAACAAAATAAGGGACGCTTAAAAATGGCTCAGATCTAATTTTCGTTGAAGTCTCCAAATTTTCGAAAATCGTAAAAGTTCGATGTAATGCGAGAAATTATGTGTCATTGTAGTAATTTTTGAAAGTGTTTTTTTAATGTTCTTGAATAAATATTCTAATAAAATGTACATCATTTACAGTAATAAGATTAGTTCACTTCCCATCCAACAATCCAGACAAATGTCGTGTCATTCGAAGCGTCTCGGTCTCCTAGAGAGGAATTGATTGTTTGCGGAACCGTCGAGAAGATTTTTATGAAATTTCCACAAATGTGTTCTACCGTTTTACTTGCTCGCCCTTACGAAGGAACTTTTAAGAAGAGAAATTTATGTAATCGTGCGCCAGAAAACGGCGAATTTTCGCAAGAAAATCTCTTATTGGCGGGCCTTGTTAACGCAAAAGTGGATAAATCCAGATTCTAAATATAGAAAAAAAAATCCTCTAACAACGTGGTGTAGCCAGAATTCATTTGTAGGTTCTTGATACCAAAAAATCGATAGATGGTAAAACGTTCGTCTGTCTGTCCGTCCGTCTGTGGTCAACGCTAGCGCCTAAAACGTTCAGCCGATTTTCGCATTTCGCAAATTTTGAAAAAAATTTTTCAAAATCGCAGCGACTCGAATCAAGCTAGATCGACTGGGGAATATTCATTTTGGGAAATATCCTACGTATTGGTTTTAGGGCGGTAGTCATGTTCACAGACGGACGGACTGATCTTTTGAAAAATACATTTTTCGGTAACAGAGGACCCCAAAACGCGTATGTCCTGTGGAAATCTCGAAATAGATTGTCCGCAACGTTACATGAACTTTCCCTATACTACGTATGTTATGACTATAAACCGTAAAACCGCGATTATGCTGAGTGAGTAGGTGTTTTTGCTCTAACAGTAAGACAATGAAAGGCAAAATTTTGAGGGTTTTTGGGAAAATCTTTTTTTTGTAAAATTGCTCATACAATATAACAGAAAATTGCACGAAATCTATTAATATTTTCGAAAAATGTACATGACATAATTAAAGAAAATACATTATGAACAATATATTTATGAAGAAAAACACTATCTTAATAACGTAGTTGTATGAGGGGTCCAAATATGTTCAAAACTTTTGCAATTTTCAAAAATTCAGAGCCAGCCCTGAAATACTTTGTATTCAATCTTTATTACACTCTTCTAGCAAGAAATGTAAAGCAAATGTCAAGTCCATTTTTGAGAATATTATGAAATTTCGTTGGAGCTTCATTCCAAGTTCATCCAAGAATAAAAATATCTGTTTCAAAATTAAAGAGGCGCTACATCAGCTAGATCTATCGGGGAATATTGATTTGATAAAAATCCTGGCTAACATTCAGCCACTAACGTTCTTCACAAAGCGACGGACAGACAGGTGGAGAAATAGACGGGCAGATGGACACAATATCGGGAGACGTGGGTTAGGATATCAACTGATGTCACTGCAGTGCCTTTGAAAGGGAGATCCTAGGTTTGAGTCCCGACGGCGGCAGAATTTTCGACACTACCTTCTCAGCTAGGTCGAATTCAGACGCTGTCTGGAGGAGAATTCTAACGGTTGGGTGCTCTGAGCGGTAGTTATCCGTGGTTTCTTCGCTCAATACCAAGCGAATACCGGAGCAGTATGCCAACAAACGGGACCAAACGGATCGCGCGTAATCTTTCCTTTCCTTCCTTGTCCTATCCTCTCCCTTAACACACTCTCACACAGTGGGCGGCTCGTTGGTGTTCGTATGTGTGCATGTGCAAATTAATTCGGTGCAATTTCCCGGGAGAATCCTAGAAACCTTACTTCAACCTCCTTTATTCCCCACAAATTCTAAATGATGGATTTGAATAGAATCGAGATTGAAGCGCTGTTTCGTCCAGTTAGAAGTGAACAATGTGGATACTACCAACAAGTCGTCTGAAGCCTTGGACAATGGAATGGACTTCT
>JAHLJT010002406.1:192192944-192415444 GCA_031308135.1 Acheta domesticus
AAAATAAAATCTTTATTACATTTTGCAGTTCATTCTCGGTTTCATGGGCGTAAACGAGTTCCTGCCGAACACAAGGCTAATGACTCTGGGAGGCAAAATCCTGTGCCAAGACAAGGCTCTCACGCAGTTTATGTGTGAAAACGTGCTGTTCTGATTGCTGGATACAACAGTGAAGAACTGAACTCGGTATGTCGATCTCGTCATGGATACCAAGTAACATATGAAACTAATTCTAAAAAAGAAGAAATAAGCTTTGCATATACTGCGATAAAAATAGATTGAATGATGTGTCACGATGTTTAAAATAGAGATAACTAAAGCAAAATACTCTTGTTATTGATCGTTAAAGTAATGGACAATTCCCTTTTAGACTATGCTGCCTGTGATCTTGGGTCACACTCCTGCTGGTGCTAGCACTAAGGAATTGTTGCACTACGCTCAGGAGATCGTTTCATGTAAGTGCTACCTCAGATCACATGCTGAAATACCAGGCGCTAAAATCCATAAACAAGAAATTAGAAACATCAACAAAAAAATAGCATAAATCCACATTTCTCACTCCATGTTTCTCGGAACATTTTAAATGACGTTACCTCCGTATTCATTACATTCATGCCTGGTGTATGAACTGGTATCTATAGTGCGTTGAAGAGAAGTCAAAGGACCACAAGTATGCGTATTTGTCTCAGTCCTTAGATCAAAAGTAAATGAAACCAATTTGAAAATTTCTCCACCGCTACTTGAGCAATGGAAGTGTCGTAATTGAATTACTTGTCTTTCTTCACATTCATCATATCTTCTTCTTCTTCTTCTTCTTCCTCATCTTTAGAGGAGTTCAGCCTTTGCTATTCAGGATCATCGTCCTTGCATCTTTCTTTGGGCTTCTTACTTCTGAATCTTTCTTATCCGCCTAGTTCGTACGAATATCGCAGTCTTCTTTCTTGAATGAAGTATGTCGCACTCCTGCTTCCTTCTCTTCACTCATTCCCTGACCATCTGCATTTTTCAAGATTTTCTCACTAGGTACTTACGTAACTTATATGATCTAGTTTAATAGCAAGCTATTATCCATTAATACAGAGCGTATATCAATATCAATCGTTCTAATACAGATAAACGATTTCCCCTTTCACATTCTGAAAAATTGTTTAATCGCAATATTTTCCAAATGAAATTTTCCCCCGATAATGATTAGTCGAATGTAGTGATCGAATGTCCATGCAACGATAACGTTGTGCAGTTAAGTTCCGGCAATGGGACTACACGCTGACCAACTTCTTGCGCTACGGTTCGCCGACTCCGCCCAAATACGAGCTGAGCAAAGTGACAGCGCCAGTAGCTCTTTTCTACAGCGGCAACGATTGGCTCGCTGCCATCAAGGTGAGTGGGCCCGTTCATGGAATTTTATAGAGTATAACAAATAGATGTGACAGTATGCTTTTTTATTTCGATGACGTGCTTTTTCTGACAATCGCGTTGTGTAAAATAACGGTATATGATATTACGTAAACTCATTTTCGAGGCTTTTGAAAATTTGCAGCATTTAATTCATTTCACTGTCTGTTTAATTTATTTTCCTGTGAACCTTCTCTTACATTTTATCAATTTACGTATGTAAATGTGACTTTTCTCCTCTTCAAACTGTTATATAACCCACTTAAATTATATTATTATTATTATAAATTTGTCATATCGAATTTGTAGATGCATTTCAAAATTATATTTATTTCATCGTATAAATTAATTTTCATCTACTTTTAACACTTTTCTGCTGTCTCGTTTTCAGGATGTTGACAAGTTGTACAAGGAAATAAGAAACCCCATCGGCAAGTTTAAGATACCACACAGGAAGTTTAACCATCTGGACTACTTATGGGCTATCAATGTGAAAGAATTGGTGTACGATAAGGTGCTCAGCTTGATGAAGGTCTACTAAAGTGCGAACTTTAAATAAGTTATGAAAACAAACGCACCTCAACACGGACTATTTTAAGAAGATAAGGGCAGAGAATTCAGCTAATTTTATGTACCACTTGTATGTAACGAATCGCAATATACCTTCATAAAACACTTTGTTATTTTTGCACAATACAAAATAAATAGATCTTGACAACCAATTTAATTTTGATTGCATTTTTTACATATAAATGAATACTTGTTCTGTATCTATAATTACTCTCAAATATTTTTATTCTCTTCTTTCATTCCTTTAAAAATATTCCATTAAATACATCAAGCATGTTATTTATAATGCAAATATTTCCTTTTCAGCCAAAGTATTGAGTAGTTTAAACATTGTACGGTATTAAAGATTTTTGTAAGAAGTCTGCATGTCTTTAACTGAAATTTTATTATGATCACCCTATTTATTTTTATTAAAATAATAGTGGGAGTCTGCGACACCCGAAGGAATTAAAGACAGCTAAATTATGGGAGAAAAATATCTCACTCTAACGTTAAATGCAATTGTATATCCCAACAACACACCGTGAATGAATTAAACATCATTAACTTTCATATTGATTGATATGTGTCTGGCCGTTCTCATAATTATTTACATGCCATTTATGGAGACAGAACAATAACACGTGGCTTGTTGCCCAATGCTTTGCTGATCTGACGCCCTGCGATTTTTTCTTTGGAGATTCATGAAAAAGTGCATCGAAAGATCTCTGCAATACCACCGAATATTCTTTACCGAGTGAACCAGGAGTGTGTAGATGTCAAGAATGCACCAGAGCCAAAGATGCGTGGTTTCAGCATCTATAATAACGTGAATGCAATATAAACTTTCCGGTAGTGAAAGGCAGGCACCTTCCCTCTTCGGTCATTCTTGCGGATGCCCTGCCTCAATTTCGTGGGCAACCGTGGGCTCGTTCGCCGAGGCCAAATCCCTGCGCGCCCGGCACACGTACAGAATAGTTGCACTGTTTGAGGTCACTGTATGTTCGTCTACATGTTTCCTCACTTGTTCATCACAGGTTTGAACATGTTACTCCAAATATTCCCCCACATGTTCTCCCAAAATTGTTTTCCCCAAAATGTCCCCGCGAAATATTCTCCGGAAAATGCTCTACTGAAAATTTTCCTCCCAGTGCATTCCTCCACGCAGCAGCGCAGTAATCGCCGAATGCGGCCACAGCTAGAACTTCGGGTTCACTTTTCGTCTGATTCAGGCCGATTTGCCGTACCATGCCTGTTTCACTTCAAAAAGAGGGTGAGAAATTTAAATTTTTTTATTAAACTTTGAGTATATAACATTTGATCTAGTAATTTGACATTACTTTTCAACAAAAAAGCAAAAACTGTATGTGACTGGGACATAACCTGCACAACCTTTTCACTAGCTGTGGACGCTTGGAGTTGAAGGAACCATGGAATATGCCAGTGCGCTTCTTCGGTTCAGCCTCATGGCCGACTCTTCGACCGACTCTACTAGACTCGACCGTGCGTCTATTCTTCTAGCCCCTAAAGTACTCATAGAATATTCTACTAGACTCGACCGTGCTTGACCGTCTATTCTTCTAGCCCCTAAAGTACTCATAGAATATTCTACTAGACTCGACGGTGCTTGACCGTCTATTCTTCTAGCCCCTAAAGTACTCATAGAATATTCTACTAGACTCGACCGTGCTTGACCGTCTATTCTTCTAGCCCCTAAAGTACTCATAGAATATTCTACTAGACTCGACGGTGCTTGACCGTCTATTCTTCTAGCCCCTAAAGTACTCATAGAATATTCTACTAGACTCGACGGTGCTTGACCGTCTATTCTTCTAGCCCCTAAAGTACTCATAGAATATTCTACTAGACTCGACCGTGCTTGACCGTCTATTCTTCTAGCCCCTAAAGTACTCATAGAATATTCTACTAGACTCGACGGTGCTTGACCGTCTATTCTTCTAGCCCCTAAAGTACTCATAGAATATTCTACTAGACTCGACCGTGCTTGACCGTCTATTCTTCTAGCCCCTACAGTACTCGTAGAATATTCAACTAGACTCGACCGTGCTTGACCGTCTATTCTTCTAGCCCCTAAAGTACTCGTAGAATATTCTACTTGACTCGACCGTGCTTGACCGTCTATTCTTCTAGCCCCTAAAGTACTCGTAGAATATTCTACTTGACTCGACCGTGCTTGACCGTCTATTCTTCTAGCCCCTAAAGTACTCATAGAATATTCTACTTGACTCGACCGTGCTTGACCGTCAGAAAGGCATAATTCGTCAGCTGTGTCCGTAGCGCTTGTGCTGCCTTCGGAGCCAGCTGATTGGTCAGATGCTGATTAACATCGAGGCCATTCGTGTATTCTCGGTTGTGTGTTCGGGCCTTCACTTTCAAAACAACATTAGTTCCTAATTCTGCCGTCTGCAAATGTAAAGTGAACGAGTAATATCTCTCAACCCCCCCCTCTCGCCAAACAGGCTTCGATCGCTCCGCTGTTGCTCCCGCCATCCGTTCCGGCCAATGCAGACGGCTCTTTGCTCTCGAATCATCTTTCTGATGAGCCCTATTATAAAACTTCAAAACTTGAATAGTACGTGGGTTTTGCATGCTGTTCTACCAGCTGGCGAAATGGTGAGAATGTTTGGTGCATTCTCTTCCGACACCGGAAGTCGCGCGGAAGTCGAGCTATCTTCCCACGACGACTGACATCGACATCTCTGGGTTTCGCTAGTCTGTGAGTTTGAAGGTTGCGGAGGATAAAGTTATTTTTCCTACTTTTGTGTTAATAAGCAAGACGGGATTTCGGCAGGGGGGTCTCAACCTTTCTTCAGATCTTACGTACCACCTACAAGTCTGGAGAAAATTAGCATACCACTTGAAACCAAAATCACTTTAAAAAATTTTAAATAGATGGCTTAGAAATTAAAGACTTTTATAAAAAAAGTTGTATTAAATTATTATTTGTAAAAATGCTGACCTTTAAATAAGAAGTAAAACTAAAATACTAATAGCAAATAAATCCAACTCCAGGTGAAACATTGTTTATCCACACTGACGAGGCTTGAATTGTTGTTTGCGCGAATGACGACATTGATATCAAGATCAATATTGCTAATTTTCAGTCTCAAATCATTTTACACGTCCAATTATTCACTTTTTAATTAAAATAAAGGGGAATTACTCATTCGCAACGGTAGATGAATGGTATCAGATGGCATTGGAAGGTATCAGATACTGCCAGTGGCGTAGCGTGACTCACACGTTTGGGGATGCTCAACAATAACACACAAAATGTCACTATCAACTACTTCATCTAACAGGCGAACGCAACACAAGGCAGATACACTGGGACTACTTCCACGATCTCGATGCTTACGACGGTGTAGGCGCTTTCCATAAAATCCTCACAGCAGTCAGGGCTGCCGATGTCTTGAAAGCAAATTATACAATGGCTCAGCTTTAATTCTTATACGCGAATGGCAATAAGACCATTTGTTAATTTATACATTGCAGACTTAAATAATATGTAATCTATTTAAGAGATAATGCAATTTCTTGGATATTAATTAAGAAATAGTAGTCAGGCACTATTTCTACAGTTTGTATCCATGACCAAGCGGGGACTCCCGAGTGAGAGAGAGAAAGATAATTTACTGACCCGCCTGAAGTGTGCTGCGCTCTCGTGCACAAACGAGCGTCTTTCCGCAGTAGACGCTAGCGTAAAGCAGGTCGGTTTTCTCTGGGCCAGGGGTGAAGAGGGGAGAGGGGAACCTCGCCATCTGCGCATGCGTCATTGCTCGTCGCAATCTGGCGGCAGACGCTAGAAGTATTTTAGCTTCCAAGCAATCGGAGGCCAGCTTCAACAGCCCGCCGAATTCAATCATAGGAAATCAATTTAAAATTAATACAAAACGTGTTTCGCTCAACAGACCACTTGTAAGATTATCAATACAGTATTTAAGGTTCTTATATTCGGGGATGCTCAGCATCTCAGCGTCCCCTGACGCTACGCCACTGGATACTCCAAGGCTTTGTGTATACAATGCATATTGTTTTCGAACATCCAGCTGAAAATTCGCCTCATCTTTGCATTTGAAAGCACATTTTAAGACAGAATTACTGGTTGAATGACTTAGGCATTAATCTTGTTAACTGTAAAATTTAAATTTATTTTTTTGATAATAAGTGAAATTCAAAAATAAATACTCTACTTTTCCCTCCATAACGCCGGTTGAGAATCGCTGGGAAGCATTCAAGATCACTGAACGACATGAGATGTTTGTTACAAGCGCACTAAATATTGTTTTTATTACACCCAACTTAAGAACCATCACACAAAATAACCATCGAATTCATGAGATATCTAGGAATAACTGGCAAAAACTCAATTGTCTAAGGTCAACACAATCGAAGCTATCGTTGAGTAAACGTGTTAAATATATGCACGTGAAATAGTATCGACGAGCCGAATTACACGAAGCCTCTTTTTATTGGCAATACAGTTTCCGGCAGAAAATCTTATGTAATATTGTATTGGATAGAAAGAGAGGGCAATACACTATAAGGCTTCCGTACTGCAATTCAATGTTTGGATGCACAATAGAAGAATCGGACGGAGAGTCGGTCATGATCGTTGACTGAAATCACGAAGAACGCGTTGTCGTAATCCAGGATTCCTTCTACTACTACCAAGGCTCATGAAAAGAGGTCCAGGTAATGTCCTAGTCACATACAGTTTTTGCTTTTTTTGTTTCAAAATAGTGTCAAATTACTAGATCAAATTTGTTACAAACTGAAAATTTCGGATGTCCTAAAATTTCTCCCCGTCTTTTTGAAGTGAAACTCCTTTGCGAGAGGGCAAATCAGTCTGAATCAGATGAAAAGTGAAACGCATGGTTCTAGCTGTGCCCGTATTCGGCGATTACTGCGCTGCTGCGTGGAGGAATACATTCGGGGGACGGGGGGACATTTTCGAGGGAACCTTTTCGGGAGACCGTTTTCGGCGGAACATTTACGGGGGAATATTTGGGGTGAACAATTTTGGGAGACCATGTTGGGGAATATGCGAGGGAACATGTGGGGGAACATGCTGGAGGAACATTGAAACCTATGATGAACAAGTAAGGAAACATTGTAGAGGAACATACACTAGTCTTATAGAAAACCTAATTGCTGAGAGCTAGAGTAATATAGAGGCTTACAGAAAGGAATTGGTGACATTTATGCAGTTAAATGCCAAATGGGATATGAACAAATGATTGTTATGGCAGCTAGCCACATATCAATCAATATGAAAGTTAATTGTATTGACTTTGTTTATTTATTTGCTCAAAATACAGTTAAAAACTGAATGTGACGTATGGGGGAGGAGATTATCTGCACACATCTTCTTAAAAAAATTCATTCATGGTGTGTTGTTAGAATACACTATTGCATGTAACGTTTGAATGAGGTATCTTTCTCCCATCATTAAGCTCTGTCTGAGATTGCATCGGGTGTCAAAGACTACTTATTTTAATCGTTATTTTAAAAACATTAAATACGGGTGATCATTACAACAATGTCAGTTAAAGTCACGCATACTCCTTACAAAAAACTTTTAATAATATACAATGCTCAAACTAGTCAACACTTCAATTGAATAGGGAATCCCTGCATTAGAAATAATATGCATGATGTGTTAATTTTTTAAATTTTATTTTCTTCCCGTTCAATTCTTACAAGAACCATAAGTAAAAATGTGTGCAATTCAAGACAGAATTTAGTGGCAATTTCTAAACTGCAAGTCAGTAATTCGTAGTGGAAGATGTATTTAATGAAATATTTTTAGAGGAATGTAAGGAGAGAATAAAATGTTTGAGTGTAATTATAGAAACAGATGAAGTATTTATTTACACGTAAAAATGCAATTAAAATTAAATTGGTTGTCAAGATCTATTTATTTTGTATTGTGCAAAAATAAAAAAGAGTGTTTTATGAAGATATTTTTTGATTCGTTATATACAAGTGGTACATAAAATTAGCTGAATTCTCATGCCCTTATCTTCTTAAAAAAGTCCGTGTTGAGGTTCGTTTGTTTTCATAACTTAATTGAATTTCGCACGTTAGTAGTTCGTCATCAAGCTCAGCACATGATCATACACCAATTCTTTCACATTGATTAGCCCATAAGTAGTCCAGATGGTTAAACTTGCTGTGTGCTATCTTGAACTTGCCGATGGGGTTACTTATTTCCTTGTACAACTTGTCAACATCCTGAAAACCAGACGAACAGAAAAGTGTCAAAAATAGAGGAAATTAATTTAAACGATGAAATAAACATAATTTTGAAATGCATTTTCAGAACATGTAACGCCGAATTGTAATAATAATAATAATAATAATAATAATAATAATAATAATAATATAATTTAAAGTGGATTATACAACAGTTTGAAGTGGAGAAAAGTCATATTTACCAATGTAAGAGCATGTTCACACGGAAACAAATTAAACAGACTGTGAAATGAAATGTTGCAAATTTTCAAAAGCTTAGAAAATGAATTTAAATAATATCGTGCTAGCATTATTTTACTCATCACGAATATCAGAAAAACACACGTTATCGAAATAAAAAAGGACACTGTGAAATCTATTTGTTATACTCGATAAAATTCCATGAACGGGCCCACTCACCTTGATGGCAGCGAGCCAATCGTTGCCGCTGTAGAAAAGAGCTACTGGCGCTGTCACTTTGCTCAGCTTAGTATTTGGGCGGAGTCAGCGAACCGTAGTGGAAGAGGTTGGTAGCCATGTAGTCCCATTGCCGGAACTTAACTGCACAACGATAAGGACATTAGAAAAAATCATTATCGGGGGAAATATCACTTGGGAGATAGAGCGATAAAACAATTTTTTCAGAATGTGAAGTGGGAAGTCATTTATCTATACTAGAACGACTGATATTGATATAAGCTCTGTATTAATGGATAATAGCTTGCTATTAAACTAGATCATATAAGTTACGCAAGTACCTAGTAAGACAATATTGAAAAATGTAGATGATCAGGGAATGAGTGAAGAGAAGGAAGCAGGAGTGGGAAATACTTCATTCAAGAAAGAAGACTGCGATATTCGTACGAACCAGGCGGGATAAGAAACCAGAAGGAGAAGCCCAAGGAAAGTTGCAAGGACGATGATCCTGAATAGCAAAGGCTGAACGCCTCTAAGGAAGAGGAAGAAATAGAACAAGAAGGATGATGATGAATGAAAAGAAAGACAAGTGATTCAATTATGACACTTCCCATTGCTCATAGTAGTAGACGTGAAATTTTCAAAATTAGTTTCATTTACTTTTGAGCTTACGGCCGAGACAAATATGCTTACTTGTGGTCCCTTGACTTCTCTTTATTGAACTATTAGATACCTGGTTCATATACCAGGCTTGAATGTTTTGAATACGGAGGTAACATAATTTAAAACGTTCCAAGAAACAGGGAGTGAGAAATTTGGATTGATGCTATTTCTTGTCGATGATTCCAATTTCTTGTTTATAGGTTTTTAGTGCCTGATATTTCAGCATAGTGACGTGAAGATAGTACTTACATGAAACGATCTCCTGAGAGTAGTGCAGCAATTCGTTAGTGCTAGCATCCAGCTGGAGTATGACTCAGGATCACAGGCAGCATAGTCTAAAAGAGAATTGTTCGATTACTTTTAACAGTCAATAGCAAAAGTATTTTGCTGTAATAATATCTATTTTAAACATCGTGAACTTAAAATAATAAGATACGTAAATTATGTTAACATTCACTCTGTTTTGATATGATAATATATGCGAAGCTTACTGCTTAATTTTTTGCATTAGTTAGTGTTAGTATCTTTGACGAGATCTACGTACTGAATTGAGTTCTTCACTGTCGTATCCAGCAATTAAAAACAGCACGTTTTCACACATGAACTGTGTCACAGCCTTGTCTTGGCACAGGAGTTTCCCTCCCAGAGTCATCAGCTCGTTGTTTGGCAGGAACTCGTTTACGCCCATGATACCCAGTAGGAACTGCAAAGTGAAATAAAAATATTATTTTTCTAACAAATTAGATTAAAATATAAAAAATGTAAAATATATTATAGGGCTATAGGGCTGATTGTTTTTTGAAATGTCAGGAATACATATACACTTTTTTTTAAAAAAAGTGGATTTTTGAAATGGAAACTAGTAATGAACCAGTACAATTAACGATTTGGTATTTAACATTTTATAGTACTTTTATACAGTGATGGTGTTGTGAATCTTTGTTAAAGAAACATTGAAGTATGTTTTACAATTCAGAGAATAATTTGTAATCATACTTGATTATGGGAACATTATGTGCGTTAGTTAAATATTGATTGTTGATTTCATGACAATCTTTCCTTCAAATTGTTTACAACTAGCACATACGAAATTCAGCTTTTCACATTTTACAATAATTTCGTTTGGTGAGGAGAAATTGGACTTAGATATTTTAGTGAACACTAAGATATTTTAGCACAATAGTATATATTACCGTGGTATAGGATCTATTACTGAGGTATTACATTAAAAAAGAAATGAAGGTAAGTTAAGGCTATGGAAATGGAGTTTTAGAAACGCAGTTGGAAAAATGCCCCAAGGGATAGGATTAGAAATGAAAACAAAACTTTAAATGGTTGAACCCATAGACCTAATAGATACAACAGAAGGGAACTTCTAAAATTGCACGGCCACCTCGGAAGAATGGGGGAAGATAGGGCTCTTTAAAAGTATGGAATTGGCAACCACCAACGCACAGAAAGAGGGTCAGACGTAGACTCTCAGAGAATGACGGTGTAAGAGGTGTTAGGCAGACTATGACGAGACCGACACATCAAAGACGATGAATAGGACACACATCAAAGAAGATAGAAGAGGATGAAAGCTTTGGAGCGAGAGACACCGCATGGTGTAGTTCCACTCACAGAAAAGGAAGAAGAATATTTGTACCTCGAGTGGCTTGTTAGCCAGGGAGATGAGCTGGAAGAAGGGAGAGGTCATGTGGCCCATGTACGCGATGGGCGCCAGGGCGAACATGGCTCGGATCTTGTCGTTGTACTCTGGTCGCTGAGTGGCCATCACCCAGAAGACGGTGGTGCCCATGGAGTGGCCGGCGTAGAACAGCTTCTCCTCGCCGGTCTGCTCCAGCACGTAGTCGATGGAGGCGGGGATGTCGTACAGACCCACTTCGTGCCAGTCGAAGTCCCAGAACTTGCGGTTAAACAACCCACCGGGCTTGTACTTGATGTGGCGACGGCTGTAGGTGTTGCCGCGAGCGTTGCCCATCCACACGTCATACCCAGCGTCCGCCAGGATGTACGCTGCAAATGCAATGCGTTGGAAACTTCCTTTAGAAAATCACAATTATCTTGATTGAAAACCTCTACACTTAATTTACACGGTTGTCGAGCGTTTTTAAGCGTTGTAAGGAATATATATTTCTCTTGGAGGCAATGGAGCTACTTTTCCTGCTTGTAGTTTTTCGACTTCTCTTTCGCCATATTGGAAATATCTAAAAGTATTATGTGATCATATAAATTGTAACTTGAGTTTCGACAAATTTAATCACAATACGAGTTTATATATGTTTTGAGGAAAGATAAAGTTGTATGTATTTTTTTAATAACTGAATAAACTGGTATGTAAATTATTTTTACGTCAAAAAATAAAGAATAGATATAATTCTGTAATCATATTTCCATAATCAAGATTTTTATGAATTAACTTGCTGTTTATAAGCGCATAATGTTTTTTATTATGAATTATGGAGGGGAGATGGTCTCTATAAAGAAAATTCCTAAAGGAAAAAGTAAAGCAGAAATTCCAAATTCTTCAGCTTTCGTTTACGATTACTACAAGGATCGTTCTTTAATAAAAGCTGTGACATCAAATTATCAGGAAAATGAGGGATAGAAACTTTACAGATATGTTTTACATAAGAAAACAATTCTATTATATTTTTTAAACGCAAATTCAGATGCGATTGCTATGAATATTAGTATGTACCACTGTCTACGAGAAACGAGAAAAACATACACACGAAGATTATGATGACTTAAATTAATTTTTACTGTCTTTTAAAAAACTAATGTTTTAAAAATGAAATAAATAAATAATTTGCGTTTTACTTATATATCTGAATTTTCGACATTTAAGTTTGCTAATTAAGAGAGTATCTTCTCGCCAGTGACAAGGAGCATGGAAATTGGAGCCAAGTGTTTGTGCATTGCGCGTGAAGCTGTACTGACCGAAGCCGGCGCCGGGCCCCATGAGGACCCAGTCGGCGGAGGAGCAGAGCAGGCCGTGCTGCAGGAACACCACTGGCTTCTGCTTGCCCTCCTGCAGGGGCGACACGGGCGAGTAGGGCACGCGGTGCAGCGACAGGATGTAGCCGTCGCCCGTCGTCACCTCGTGCACCTCCGCCGGGTACCCGTACTTCCTCAGCAGCCCGATCTGCGGATACGACTCTAACGTACTCTCACAAGGAGAAGAGAAACACAATGACTGGGCTACGCTGTGAAACGACTATTTTTATCTCCCTTTCGAAAAATGATAAGTGAATTTAGAAAGATTGAACGCAAGACTTCCAATCGGGAGTTATTTGTCTAATTTTTCAATATTAGCGGTTATGGATTTTAGCGTATTGTGGCGTCCGTCAGAGATACGACTCTTTGCTAATATCAGGAAATACGATTTTTACTTTCTCGTATACGGACGTATATACGGAGTAATGCACGTAGTATAGAGAAAGTTATGTAATACTGCGCGAAAAAACGAATGCTTTTCCGCACACAAAAATTCTTTGCCTGGTTCTGATAGCAACAAAGAGGATATATTCTCTTGCTAAATTAAGAAAAAAAAATCCTCTAACTCGTGGTGCTGCCAGAATCCCTGTTTTGTTGGTCTTTGATACCGAAAAGTTAATTGACGCCAAAACGTCAAAAATAAAGAAAGCAATAGTGGTAAATGTGCGTTATAAGATGACATAAACGCCTATTTTGATTTATTTTGATCTATTTTTTGTTTTTGATCTATTTGATCTATTTTTTGTTTTTTCAAAAATTACACAAATGTATTTTTTTGACTCGTATCTCACATTTGTGATTTGTATATCGTATTAGCGCCGATTTAAATTACGTCATATAAAGTTTTTCGAAAATTCAACCGTTCTCTGTAAAATGAGCTCAAATTTCCGCATTTTGAAAAACGCACAAATGCCATTTTCTAAAAAATGGCTTCAATTTGTTTCTTCACAATCTTCCAACATATAGTGCTAATCGCATTGTTAAATATAACCTATAGTGCATTTAAGTGTATTTTTTGTTTTTCAAAAATTACACAATTATATTGTGTAATATATAATGTGATTTCAATTACTTCAAATGAAATTTTTCGAAATCTCAAAATTTTTCTGTGAAAAAGAGCTTCAAATTTCGCACTTACAGAAACGCTTAAACGCCATTTTCATGAAAACGGCTCTAAATTTTTCAATGAAAATTGCTATTTACGACGAGGTTTTACTATTATTTAGTTCCTACTATTAGGAAATCCAAAGTTGAGGAAATTTCAAAAAATGTATTTTGGACGTCGGTAGATGGCAGCTGGCAAGAGGATGCTGCAAGACCGTAAAACCAGTCTACACCAAGGAAATTAGAAAATATTACTACGAGAAAGTCTGTGCCATTGTGGAGCACCACTAGTTTAAAAACGTTCTGATTATCACTCGACACCGACCTCATTTATAATTTATTCGTGGAGATATAATCATAATAAATAGTTGTATGTAATTGTTTCAATATTTCCCAGAAATACCTTGTTATACTTTTTACTCCCTCGTTTTCTTCTGCATAGTGCAGAGAAAAGTTTATGATACTGCAGGAAAATAGCTGATTTTTGACAGAAAGACTCGTGATGCCGAAACAATGATATCCAAAAAGTGAATTTTTCTTCCTTCTATATGTAGTAAGTTACTTTCCCGAATACGTGGTGTAGTCAGAATACACACAGAAGAACTGGTTTTTAAGACTGTGAATCGAGAAAGTACCTTACCAATCAAATATAGGAATCCTCTGACCTAATGCGTATTTAAAGGAATCCCTAGTGAACTCAATATGACAGGATTATGTTTTGGGAATAAAAGAGCAAATTCCAGGAAAGATGTGTTACTACGGTCCCAGAAATATGGAAAGGAAGACTATTCTATTGCATCAACTACACTTCATTCTTTTGTGACAAGTTTACACTAACAATCTTTCAATAATCCTTCTCAGAAGTTATAATTCTGAGTAGAAAAATTGGAAAAAAGCGCATTTCGTTCCTATATTACGTAAATTGTTATTTTCGTAATTTTCCGGTGTTAATTTGATTCCACTACCTAGTAATATTACTAAAATCCCAAGGCTGCATTATCTTGCTATACTGGAAAATTAAACCTACACAGTTTCGAAGACAGGTTCCTGATATGCGCGGTACTAGTCAGCCCCAACAAATCAGTTAACGCACTCTCTGCTCAAGGTGTAACGTCTATTTTTCATGGCTGGAGAGATCCATGGTGTAGTCATCACTTTGCATCTCTGGGATCCAGGTTTCAAATTTGTGTTAATGTACGTGAAATTTTAGGCACAAAAGGCAAGCTCTCAGAAGATTGGGTAGTTCCGTTTCCCCTGCCACTAATTCCACCGATTCGAGTCAGTTTCCACCAAAAAACACAATTTTCCTTGAGGAAATAACTTATTCAACATGTTAGGAATTTTTGGAACGATCATATTTGGTGGGTTCATCACTAATTCAAATCGCTCATCACCCATCCAGCGTGCCATTAAAACGCCTTCGCAGCCGAGAGCTGTATTAAACATCACGTCCTCAGGGTACGCACCGTGTCGAGATGGATGTCCTCATCGATGTCCCAGGAGGCCAAGGCGGCGGGCGCCAGCAGCCCCAGCAGGAACAGCACGACGTAGGGGGCCATGGCCGTGGTGGTGCCGACCGCACCTACTCCCGGCCTTAAATACTCCTGGATCCTCCTGGATGGCGGGAGGGGGTGCGTCCGATGCGAAATGCTTTGAAGGTCTGAGGTCTGGACGAGGTGGGGGAACGTACGTCGCCAGTCGGACTCCAATATCTATCTCCAATCTCCAATCTCTGCCTTCGATCTCTGCTCTTCAGGGTATTGTGTGTGAAATGCAGGTAATGACGTGTGATTTGCAGTCCTTGCAGAAGTCCATTCCATTGTCCAAGAGCTTCAGACGACTTGTTGGTAGTATCCAGATTGCTCACTTTCTAACTGGGCGAACCGCGCTTCAAATCTCGATTCCATTCAAATCCATTCATTTAGAATTTGTGGGGAATAAAGCAGGTTGGAGTAAGGTTTTCTCGGGATTCTCCCGGGAAATTGCACCGAATTAATTTGCACATGCACACATACGAATACCAACGAGCCGCCTCTGGTGTGAGTGTGTATAAGGGGAGAGGATAGGACAAGGAAGGAAAGGAAAGATTACGCGCGATCCGTGTCCCGTTTGTTGGCATACTGCTCCGGTATTCGCCTGGTGTTGAGCGAAGAAACCACGGATAACTACCGCTCAGAGCACCCAACCGTTAGAATTCTCCTCCAGACAGCGTCTGAATTCGACCTAGCTGAGAAGGTAGTGTCGAAAATTCTGCCGCCGTCGGGACTCAAACCTAGGATCTCCCTTTCAAAGGCACTGCAGTGACATCAGTTGATATCCTAACCCACGTCTCCCGGTATGTGTCCATCTGCCCGTCTATTTCTCCGCCTGTCTGTCCGTCGCTTTGTGAAGAACGTTAGCGGCTGAATGTTAGCCAGGATTTTTATCAAAATCAATATTCCCCGATAGATCTAGCTGATGTAGCGGCTCTTTAATTTTGAAACAGATATTTTGATTCTTGGATGAACTTGGAATGAAGCTCCAACGAAATTTTCATAATATTCTCAAAAATGACTTGACATTTGCTTTACATTTCTTGCTAGAAGAGTGTAATAAAGATTGAATACAAACTATTTTCAGGGCTGGCTCTGAATTTTTGAAAATTGCAAAAGTTTGAACATATTTGGACCCCTCATACAACTACGTTATTAAAGATAGTGTTTTTCTTCAATAAAATATATTGTTCATAATTATTTCTTTAATTAATGTCATGTACATTTTTCGAAAATATTAATAGATTTCGTGCAATTTTCTGTTATATTGTATGAGCAATTTTAAAAACAAAATTTTCCCAAAAAACCCTCAAAATTTTGCCTTTCATTTTCTTACTGTTAGAGAAAAAACACCTTAATCACTCAGAATAATCGCGGTTTTACGTTTATAGGCAATAATGTACATAGTATAGGGAAAGTTATGTAACGTTGCGGAAAATCGATTTCGAGATTTCAACAGAAATACACGTTTTGGGGTCCTCTGTTACCGAAAAAGTGTATTTTTTAAAAGATCCGTCCGTCCGTCTGTGAACATGACTATCGCCTAAACCATATGTAGGATATTTCCCAAAATGAATATTCCCCAGTCGATCTAGCTTGATTCGAGTCGCTGCGATTTTGAAAAATTTTCTTCAAAATTTGCGAAATGCGAAAATCGGCTGAACGTTTTAGGCGCTAGCGTTGACCACAGACAGACGGACAGACAGACGAACGTTTTACCATCTATCGATTTTTTGGTATCAAGAACCTACAAATGGATTCTGGCTACACCACGTGTTAGAGGATTTTTTTCTATATTTAGAATCTAGATTTATCCACTTTTTCGTTAACAAGGCCCGCCAATAAGAGATTTTCTTGCGAAAATTCGCCGTTTTCTGGCGCACGATTACATAACTTTCTCTTCTTAAAAAGTTCCTTCGTAAGGGCGAGCAAGTAAAACGGTAGAACACATTTGTGGAAATTTCATAAAAATCTTCTCGACGGTTCCGCAAACAATCAATTCCTCTCTAGGAGATCGAGACGCTTCGAATGACACATTTGTCTGGATTGTTGGATGGGAAGTGAACTAATCTTATTACTGTAAAATGATGTACATTTTATCAGAATATTTATTTCAAGAACATTAAAAAAACCCTTTCAAAAATTACTACAATGGCACATAATTTCTCGCATTACATCGAACTTTTGCTATTTTCGAAAATTTGGAGACTTCAACGAAAATTAGATCTGAGCCATTTTTTAAGCGTCCCTTATTTTGTTCGAGGGAAAAAAATTACGAAAAAGTTTGGAGCCTTTTTTGAGAAAAAATTTAAATTGCTTTTACTTCAAGCAAAAATTGTTTTTTCAAAAAAAATTGACGGCCTTATTTAAAGATCTATTTTTTTACAGTAGATTTCATTAAGAAAAGAAGGTGGCTTACCAAATTGTCCACTTTACTTTATCAGTCACATTTCATCTACATGCTTCCTTGGAACTTAAATATCTATGAAATTGTTTGTGAAGAGAGCTTACTACAAAAGCTTTTATAAACTTACTATTAATTTTAAAACTTAAAAACTGTGGTTTCATCATCTGTGTGTGTTATCTTGAGCTCATGTACGTCGATTCCTTCACGAAGGGCGTGATAAAGAATGTAAGACAAAATCTGTGGCTGATTTGCTTTAACAAATATTTATTACACGAGAGCGAATATTTTCTTACCAATCATTGCCAAAAACTATCTTGCTACCTGTATTCGACTTAATATACATAAGAGGAAGGGCAAAGATCCCTGTGAATAAGGAACAGACTGCACTTCCCTCCATGATACTTACTCAAGTTTTTTAATGCCATATAAATAAATGAATAATAATGAATAATAATGGAACAGTAGCCAATATTGTATATTTTCATGAAGAGAACATGATAAGCTAATGTACAAAAATCTTGAGATAGTTATCGTTAAGAAGTTTTGATATTTCATCTATCTCTCACATCAATGGTTCCATTTAAAGCACAGAAAATATTTTCTCTAATCACAAACTTTCAACTAAGAACGATTTAAATGATGGCAAAAGCAAAATATAGATTTGTCCTTCACTGTGAAGTTGTCACGATATACATTTCTCAAACACTTAGCCCTGAGCGACTTCTCTATTGAAAATGTAAACGTTGATATAAGCGACGCATCGCCGAAATTCATTCTGAAGCCCGGATCACAACAAAAACAATCCATTTCACAGTTATAAGAATAATTTATAATAGAAGACATAATGTAAAGATCTAGTTTTCGAAAACTGGCTGAGTTAGATCAGTTAGCTAACTGATCTAATGTCAGGCCTAGGACATTAATTTGTGTTGTGACGTATTATGTTTTTATCCGTCGCCTCGGTGACGATTAATATAAAGAGTAGATTAGAGACTACTAAGAGTAGAGAAGAAAAGAGTAGAGAAGACTAGGAGTAGATTAGAAGATGGGCCATTGCCACTGTCTCTGCTGCAACTCTGATCGGGAGATCTCGAGAGTGACAGCTTTCCGACACTGGCTTCTTATACTGCGATTTTTGTAGGAAGAGCTCTCAAGATAACTCAAATCCCATCTTCGCGATGGAATATGTCACGGCATTCGTATCATTCACAGTCGTTCCGCTAGATTTCGCACGATCGCGACCGTATGAAGCAGTGCTTGCGATCATGCGACTTCTACCGGCAAGACCGAGAAAAGACGCGAAATGCCGTGACATATTCCATCGCGAAGATGGGATTTGAGTTATCTTCAGAGCTCTTCCTACAAAAATCGCAGTATAGCTAGATCCAATTCAGACGCTACCTGGAGAATTTTAGGGAGCGGCCGCTCTGATTGGTTGTTTTCCGTGGTTTCTCCGATCAATACCAGTAACCTGAGAACCCTGACCAAGAAGTCAAGGTCCATGCGCAATATATCTTTCTGATTTCTCTCCAGGTGACCGAGACGCGTCGAATGACGCCTAATGAGGGATTGGATTGTTGGATGGAAAGTGAACATTTTTTAAAAATTCTGGGCCTCAAGAAAGTGTGCGCAGATAATCTCCTCTCCCATGCGTCATATACAGTTTTTACTGCTTTTTGACCAAATAAATATCAAATATCAAAACTAATCTTATTACTGTTGACGTCATACGCACATCTACTTTTACGTGCAGTACACTACCGCACATGTCGGGAGACCAGTCAGGATCTTAGAAGTTGTTTCGTCTGGCACAGCGGGAGAGATACCTCTGGGGAAGGGAATCCACGCCCTCCTCAATCCCCGTGTGGCTCGGAACCGGATCTCACTATCAAGCGGTAGAGGACACCTCTTCCTCATGGGATGAAAAACACTCACTGCACAAACTGGACTCTGTTGAAACAAACACGAACTGGACTGGATGAAAACGACTCAGATGAAAAACGCTCACTATACAAACTAGACTAATGACATTTTATGTTTTCGAAACATGAATGAATCAATCAATCATTAAGGGAAAAAAATCTATATTTTCAATAATATGTACTTCAATAATAATGTACTTCTAAAAGGGAGTACAAGAAAAATGACTCCTGCAATTTTTGAAAATGATGAGATTTTAATGAAAATCGGACTTGCGCAATTTTTTTATTAGCGTCTCTACAAGCATACATATACGAGAAAATAAATTGCACGGTTTAGCCTTGTTAGAGCATTCTCTTGTTAGAGTAACTTCTTTCAACGCATTACGGAACTTATGTGACCTAAATCTCATTGCTGGTACATGTTGCAGCACCACTAGATTCAAAATGTTTCTAAAATCAAATATGTGATACTATCTCTAATGAATCATCCGTTTCCTTTTGCATGCAGACTCCACACGCTCTCTCATATCTTTCATATCAAGGGTACAGAATGCTAACATTATCAGATTTGTACCTCACATCTTGGTCTTTCTGATTTTATGTTATACAGAGTTACTGTAGAGTAGTGTAAGGTGTGTGATTTCTTGTGATTTTATTCTTCGTTCGAAAAACAATAGAGACGAAATTTCTTATTTGTACTGTTCGAAAGGTTTCTATTTTATTTAGTTTTTAAGAAACATCTAAGGAGAATGTAATGTACCTTATCAATGATGATTAAATTTTATCATATAAATTCGAAATATGTGACCTTTTTGTACGGACATATTGAACTTTGTTACTCGTGTGATGTGTTTTAGAAACTGATTACGAGACATGGGTCACCAAGCAAATTCATGGATGTTATTTATCGCTTAGAATCTTTTTGAGTGCTTAGGTGGAGACACCCAGACACGGTGGCAAAGTCGAGACGCGAGTTATTTCCTTAGAGATTCAGTTCACCTAATGAATACGATCATTTTTGATAATAATTAACTCCAATGTGTTTATCAAAAACAGATCTTCAAATAAGGTCATATTCGATTTTCCAAAAACATGAGTATTTTTTGCGACATTTTGTATTAAACATAGGCAATTTTTATTTTTTAAAACATTGTTTTTTAAAAACAGCCCAACATTTTTTGATGAAATTGGGACCTTAAATAGCGTAAAGGACGCTTAAGAGAATGGCGCAGATCTCGTGTTGGTTGAACACCCTGATTTTTCGAAAATTGAAAAAAATCAAAATTTATTCGGCGTCTTCCTACAAATACAATTATGAAGATACATTTTTCTTAAAGAAATGTGTTAATCAAACATTGATCTTCATATAAGGTCATGTTGAATTTTTTGAAAATATTAGTATTTTTGGAGTAATTGGGCGTCAAAGTTAGTCACCTGCTCTGAAAATCCTACGCTTGTATTCGTAATTTTAGATGTGTTTTGAGGCCGTTGGATGCCACATAAGTTAGAATGTGTATATTATTTCATATTTCTTTTTTGATTCTTCTTCACGCTTTTATTATATGTTTACAGATTAATCTTTAGAAATTATTTAAAACCTACTGTAAAACACGAAAAAAACGTTTTTTTCGCTGTAAGTACTTATCATGTAAATATTTTAGTCTCATATTTTGAAAATAATATTTTCTACATCCAAACATGTGGGAAAAATCTGAGTCGAATTGCAAACTAAGGCCGGAAATTCGGCTAGAGCCTTTCAAAACTTGCGTATTCTTTATACATTGGTGAGCAGCCCACTGTTTGTCCTGATTACAAACACGGCAGCCAGTGTTGTGTGGCCGGTACCACGAACCTTAGATTGTGGTTGTAGGGAAAATCCAAATCATTGTCGTTCGCTCTGCCAATGTTGTGGAGAATACCAACAAAATATTGCATAAAGCATATTACATTTTTAACTTGTTCTAAAGTAATATAACCGGAATCACAACGTGGAAATTATAATACGATTTTGTTTATTTCAAATACTAAACATGTTTATATCTTTTGAACCTTACATGTTAGAAACGTTTTATGATGATTTTCGAAAACAACGAGATCGTTTCCTTTAAAATCACCTACTTTCATTCTGGAGGTATGAATTTTTTACTTGTTCCCCTGTGTATTTATATGCGATGAAAATGGAAAATAGGTCATAGGTTGCAATTATAGGGGGGAAAAGTTACCAAAAGTAAGTTTGGGAAATCATGCGCCTTTCTTTATGGCGGAATAAATTTATCTTTTGGGAACCTGGATTTGATTCTTCGGCGTTGTTTATAGGTTCTTCCTAGGTTGAATGTAAAAGTTGCGGAGGAGAATGATAAGGAAAAAATATTTATTTGATTGGTGTCTGATATAATTATCAATCGTGTGGAGAACAAATTCATTATGGAGTTGTTTGTTTGATACATACCAAGGCGCTTTGACGGCAGTGCGAAGGAATTTCTTTTGGAATGTTTGAAGCGTGTTACGTACCGAAGGGGTAGCTCCTCCCCAAACCGGACATGCATAAGTAAGTATGAGACGAATGGCAGTTTTATAAAGTAAAAAGGAGAGATCTGTTTTAAGAGCTATCTTTTTGTTTAATAAAGGATACAATTTGAAAAGTGCGGCCTGTGCTTTATTACATGTATTTAAAATAACGCTTTGAATATTATTGAATATGAGAGTGGGATTGTTGATACGCCGAAGAGTGAATATTTTAGCTTCGCATTTGGATGGGTTTAGATTAAGTCTCCATGATGATGCACAATTTTGAAAAGTGTGTTCTTGCAACTGATGTTTGGCGGAGGAAAGCTGTGAGTCTGCTGTATGAGAGATGGCAGTGTCGTCAGCATAAAACGCCGTTGTGTATTTGTCTCGAACGGGTATATCTGAGGTGAATGTGTTAAACAATGTGGGAGACAGCGGGGACTCTTGAAGGACCCCAGCGAGGATTATTGAGGAAAGAACGATTTGAGAAGGAACTGTATATTATGTTGAAGTAAATAGTCGGGAGTTCCTATGTGCCGTAATTTGTAAAGTAAGCCTTGCGCCAGACACGATCAAAGGCTTTGTGCGAAATACAAAAAAGCGGCTGTTAGGTATTTCTGATTATGAAAAGCCTGGGCGATGTCTTCAGAAATTCTTAAGAGTTGGTGGACAGTGGAATGGTTTGACCTGAATCCAAACTGACAGGTAGGGATGATGTTATTAGCGAAGAAACTGTTTAGTCTAAATAGTACCTATTAGTTTCTCGAAGAATTTGCTTAATACGGATAGAAGACTTATGGGCCTGTAACTGACGGGATCATTGGGGGATTTGTTAGGTTGTGAAATCGGGGTGATTACTGCTTGTTTCCATATGTTGGAAAATAACCAAGTGTTGAATAAAGTGCCTTGACAGAGAAATTGTCAATTCCTACCGATTTCTTGTTTTTCCCGTATTTCATTAGTTCTGTTACCTTGGATGGAGCAATATAATTAATAGGCAAAGGCACAGATGAGTATTGTTTATCGAGGAAATTAATGGTTTTGGTATTGAATGATAAGTCAGTAATAGCATTTGGTTTCAAATTATTAGCAAAATAATCTGATAATATTTTTGCTTCATCTTCAGTTGTAGTTGCTCTTTTACTGTCGTAATCTATAGGAGGAATAGTGCACAGTGTATAATTGAAGTGTCTGTAGATTTTACAATGGTTAGGGGAGTCCTTGTGTAAATTAGTGTATGTATGTTGAAATTTTTGGAATCTATTGTAGCATCACCTACCGAATATTTAATAATAAAATAAAAACTTGATTTAAATTGTTTTTCACGGGCCGAGTACGCGGAAGCTTCATGGAGACGCGTAGGCCGCCTCCGAGTCTTTCGCCTGCCTGGCGCCGCCGCCGCCGGCGAGATTCGTTGCGCCGTCCTCTAGGGACCGCCAGCCCCTTCGGCCGCGTCCGTCGCCCTTCGCCCGCTTGCCAGCCCGGCCCCTCCCATTCAGTTATGGACAGCCGGGGATCCACCCAGGGTGTCGTGTTTGCGATCGCTTAAAACAAATTATCACACCCCGCCCGCTTGCCAGCCGCTCGAAAGTGCACGTGCACTCCATAAACAAATTAGACAGAGACCGCAAGTGAAAATTTTCCATCCAGTTTCTGAGGACCGCCGTCTATGATTGGACGCAAGGGTTGCTACTGCATAGTGAGTGTCAGCCAATCTCAAACGAGATTACTCCAGTTTCTGGAAAATTCCAGAATCTTTAGTGAGATTTCGTGGGGAGAAACAGGGCAGCTGCCTGTGACACAGCCAGAAAGAAGGACTTGAATTTGGAACGTTGAAGAGTGCGGAACCCCGTGTCAGGGGGGTTCGCGCACTTCGGGAATTTTTCCCGAATCGGCTAAAATAAACGCCGAATTGGACAATTATTGTCAATTAGAAAATTTCTGCTGCTTGCAGCAGCGCCCAGCAGTAAATCGTTTTAATTTCACTCATAGAATTGGGGACTGAAGTGTTACCTCTGTTTTTGAGCCGTGCTTGGCCGTGAAAAGTGACAGTGAAATTCTCGTTTGTATAATAATATATCTCCGGGTACATAATCGAGACATTAAGCCGCCGTGACTTGGTGCAGTTTCATTCACGCGACGTGACCCAGAGCTTCGTCGCCGCCCGCCCCGCCAGCTATTCATGAGTCGACCCTGAACCGTCGCCTCCGACCCAGCTGGCGAGTATTACTCGTTCACTTTACATTTGCAGACGGCAGAATTAGGAACTAATTTTGTTTTGAAAGTGAAGACCCGATCACACAACCGAGAATACACGAATGGTCCCTATGTCAATCAGCCGACGGCAGCACAAGCGCTATGGACACAGCTGACGAATTATGCCATTCTGACAGTGAGCTGGAGTCGTGCTCTTAAATGATTAAGATAATATACAATAAAATAGATCACACCATACGCTTATTCACAACATTCACGTACAATTTTTTTGCACTTATCTACTGCTCAATGGTTATGTTCTTGCCCCGCCGGGGTTGTGCGTGCTGCTCACCGCCATCTATATCATATAAAAACGGTCAGTATATACTGCAGACGCGCGTTTCTCATTCAGTCGGCGGTGACCTCATGTAAACAGATCGCAGCGCTCCGTCTGCAAATGAAAAGTGAACGAGTAATACCTGCGTGAAGAAAAGGGACTTCATTCACGTCTCTCCGTCCAGCGCCTCGCGAGTCATCATCCAGCTGTACAGAAGCCATTGACTTTGGAGGGTGACGTTTCTTTCGAGCCAGCCTGCGCTCGCAACTGCCCTTCTGGCGAGAAAACGTTTTCTTAATCGGAACAGTAGATTGTCAAAATCCATAAAGGTTTCTCAATTGGTGTAATTTCAAAAGAACGGTTTGTGGCCGCGCCTTGGCCCTCAAGAGAACCAGCGAAAAGTTTGTTAAGCCATTAGATTTAAGTGTCACTGTAATTTATATTTTGGAGAACACGAGCTCGTGAGTGAGGTCTCTTCTCGAGAAAATTTACATATTTTTTATAACTTAGTACTTATGTAGGTCGTGTGAACTGGCAAAAATTTAAAGAACAAATGAATCTTAATCTTATATTCCTAAAAACATTAAAACAACAGATTTAGACAAAGAAATAGTAACTTTCACAGACACTATACAAAATCAATTAAATTATCAACCATACCTTACAGAGTAATAATTACTAAAAACTATAAATGCATTCCCACTAAAATACTAAAAATCAAAAGTAAATACAATCTTAGACGCCTATTGCAAAACACAAGAAGATCAGACATTAAAACCAAGCTAAACAAACTTTCAAAAGTAGTTAAACTACATGACTACAAAATCAACGAATTTAAAAAAATAATCAAACAATTTCACCCAAAGAGTAGACCATTATGGACCACAGTTAAAAAACTGTGTAAAGAGAAATCTATCATACCAACCTTAAAATACAATGGCTCAAACCTACTCACAGACTCTGACAAAGCCAAGGCCATAGCTGAACATTTCAAAACACATTCCCACCTAATCCTATTTCAGATATAAACTCATTCAATCATACAATTAACAATTTTCAACAAACAGTACCAATAGCAACTTCATTTATTTCCCCCTCAGAAACCCCCAAAAATATCACTCAGATTAAAACAAAAAAATCAACCGGTTATGACAATATCTCCAACAAAGCACTTAAAGAATTACGCAAAAAATCAGTAGCCGCACTAACTGAACTATTTAATGCGGTTCTAAGACTACAATATTTTCCTCAAAGTTGGAAAACAGCTATAATTTTACCCTTCTGCAAACCAGGAAAAGATGAAAGAAACTCGTCAAATTACACACCAATTAGCTTTCTTCCATCCATCGCTAAACTTCTCGAAAAAATTACTGCTAAGTAGACTAATTAAATTTATTAAAAATAGCAACATATTACCTGACTTTCAATTTGGCTTCCGATCCAAATATTCAACTAACCGCCAACTACTGCGCCTAACCGAATCTATAGCCACAGCATTCCATCAACGAAAACATACACTAGGCATTTTCTTAGATATAGAAAAAGCCTTCGACACTGTTTGGAATACTGGTCTCCTGTACAAGTTACAACAACTAGAAACTCCAGAATATCTATTCAATATCATTCTTAGCTTTCTGACCAACAGAAATTTTAAAGTTAAAATAAACTACACACTTTCAACACAACATATAATAGATGCAGGAGTCCCTCAAAGATCTTGTCTTTCTCCCCTCCTCTTCAAAATCTATTTATCAGATATTCCGCAACCAGACACCTCAGAAATAGCTTTGTTTTGCTGATGACACGGCACTATTCACATCACACGACGATATTTTATGCGCACATGATCAATTACAAAATGACTTACTTAAATTTTTGAAATAGACTCAAAATTAATAGAATCAAAATTAGTGCTTCAAAATCACAAACAAAGATTTTCACCCTTCGTAAACCTAAATTACCTCCTCCTCTACTCATTCGAAACACACCCATACAGTGTCTACCAAATAAAACACCAGTTAAATATCTTGGACTCACAATGGACACCAAATTAACCTGGAAAGCACATATCACAAACACAATAAACAAAACATACACAAAAATTATAAAACTCTATCCACTATTAAATCATAAATCTTCACTTAACATAGAATGCGGTAAAATAATCTACAAATCAGTAATTAGACCCTCGCTAAACTATGCAAGCCCCGTTTGGATAAAAGCAGCCAACAGCCACATTAACAAACTCCAAATTTTCCAAAATAAGTGTCTCAGAAAAATAACCAAAGCTCCGTGGTTTATAAGTAACGACCAACTGCATAGAGAACTAAAAATAGAATCTTTTCAAGACTACATAATCAAAATTTCAAAAACCTTTTATGAATTACTACCAGAATCCCCAGCTACAGCAACTTACCATTTAGGTAAAAATTACAGCCAACCACGGAGAATTCATTCACGCTACCCTAAAGACATTTTCAAGCCTCCCTAAGTAACTGAAAATATAAACTGTTACTCTCTCTCTCTCTCTCTCTCTCTCTCTCTTACACCCTCGCACACACAACAACACCAACTCTTTTTTTCTAACAAACTCCTACAACCGTACGAATTAGCTGGTCTTAACCCGTAGTTGTAACGCCGCACTGATAACAGAAGGCCATAATGACCGCTGCCTTCGCATTAATGTAAATATTAGTTTTATTTACAGCTAAAAATATTCATAGTGCATCGTTGGTATTTGCGTAATTTTGCGTGATTTTTGTAAATTCGCGTGCAGTTTTGCTAATTTTTGTAATACTTCTCGTGCAGTTTTGCTTGTGTTTATTTATGCGACATATTTAAGTGCATATATTCCAGGTTTTGGTGCAGAAGTGGGTCGAAGTGAGATATTTTCGTGTAAAAGTGAATGAAGCCATGCCAATGCCAATGATTGATTGTTCGTGATTCCGGGCGCTTCAACTACAGAGGTCATTAGTCCCGTACGTGTAGTGCGGGCTTTTTCCTCGGGAGGTGGCGGTGATATTTTCCCAGGGATGGCGAGATCCGGCACCTACCTACCGTCGACTAGAGGGGTTTTCCTCTCAACCAGGTATCTCCCACCAATGGGGCACCGCCCCAGCCGGAACAAGCTCTAAGCTCTCGACCGGTCTTCCGACATGTGTGGTAGTGTAGTGCATATTACTGTAAGTGTATATGTGTAAGGGGTGAAGATAGAACAAAGAAGAGGAAGGAAAGATAGCGAGCGGTCTGTTGTTAGAGTACTGCTCCGGCATTCGATCTGGTGTTGATCGGAGAAACCACGGAAAATTACCGGAAAACCAATGAATTCTAGCTGCTCCCATTGGAATTCTTCGCCAGACAGCGACTGAAACCGATCTAGCTGACAAGCTAGTGGCGAAAATCCTGCCGTCGCCGTCGGGACTCGAATCTAGGACCTTCTTGGGACTGCAGTGACATCAGTTGATACAATGAGCCATCCCTCCCGGTTGTGCCAATGCTGCAATACCAACATCATTGGGGAATTGTTGTCGAGTCATTGTTGAATTCGAATCTGATATTCCCTGAAAGCTAGCAATTTTTTATTATTTCATATATTACAAATAGATTTTAAAATTATTTCTATGTAATTCGTTCCTGTCTTGATCTCAATGTTGCCACATCGTAATGTTGGTATTCCGCCAATAAGTTGTCATCCCCCCTCCTAGATTATGAAGAACCCGCAAAAATTGTTTGTACTTATTTTTTTAAGGTACAAAGTAAATTATTTTTTTTTTATAAATTACTACAGGTGTTGGCACAATGGCATCAAAAATGATTCAAATTTGGCGCCGTGGCGGGAGATTGGTTTTTAATAACAATCTTTGGCCTTGATTACCAGCTCAGAATTTACATTTTAAACGTACCGCGTCGGACTTTCGGAAATTCCCTCCATAACCGCGTGATAGATGCGAAGAGAGCGGGTATAACTTCTTTGCCCTTGAGTGTCTTGGAATAGATTTTGGCGGGCCTACTTATTAGTTCAGCTCCCTTCGCCAGGTGGCAGCTCCTACTGGGCCCTCGCCGAAAAAACGCTTATATTCACAAGAGAACGGCATGTAGATTTCCGTTTTTAACCTATAACAGCATTGTCGCCAAATTCAAACGCCGAAACAGGAACTTCACAGCAGTTGTTTTTCGCACAGGGAACAAGTTGCAATGAGCGTGCATTAACGTTCCATGAGAACAGGTTAAGCTCTCAAAGTTGGTACTAGTGTCGCGTGCCAAAGAATAACAGCCTTTTAAGCGGGAAGCGATCGAAATTTGTTGCAGAAAAATTAACAAAAAACGAGGTTGCTTTACCGTGAGAAAACAGGTAAAATGGTGAACGATTTATTCAATGGTTGCTTATTCCTTTTTGTTTTAAAATGTCATTAATTCTGTTCTAGCATCAGTCCAAATTTCATTTACACGTTCAGTTATACATTGTATATTCGACCAGCTAAGGTCTGAGAGTGATTTTAGACTCTCTTCGATTCTAGCTAATGCTGATTCTATAAATTGCCAACGCAAGACCGTCTGCTTCCTCAAAGGCATATTAAAGAAAGTTTTCTATTTATCTGAGAGGGCAGTTTATGCAATTTTATGCTCTTATTGTTAATACCATGCTCTGGTTTTGCGGCGTGTTACCAGTGAGCGTGAAAATACTTGAAAGGTCACATTATACTGTAATATTATGCTATAACCTTGAACTTCACACATATAACGCTACTAAGACAACATTGAGACCACGAGTTTTGCTATAACTTCTGCCAATTGATGATTTCCGTGTTTCTGGCACCAAAATGTTGAGGCAGCGAATATAGCTTCAGATTAATGTGACTGGGAGAGCTATGAATTGGGTTATGGCAAAACGAAAGTTCTGGAAAACGTTCGCTGACTCGCTCGAACGCTGGAAAGACACAATGTACAACTCTTATTAGAATATTAATAAAGGTTATTTTTTAGAATGCATTTGAGGGTTCATTTCTCGTCCAAATTCAGTAAGTAATGGAATTTTTGAACTCTATATCAAAGTTTAAATTCGTATTTTACTTCCTGAATAGAAATAGTTTGCGTAATTTTGCAGAGAAGTGCATTTTCTGCCCATTCTTTTGTGCAAGTCAAAAACGCGAAATTTCGTTGGACGTCGGACGGATTTTCGAATCCGCTGAAAATCAATATCCCATCCCGCAATCGCAAGGAGAGTTCACTGGTGAAATCCGTTTTTCAAACAGAGTGTTAGTTTCCCAGAAATTTGCAAAAACTGAATCGGCCATTTTTGGTGATTTTTTAAAATGCGTTTCAAGGCTCATTTCGTCGATTGACGAAAATTGTCGATTTTGGACGGAATTTCGAATTCGCTGAAAATCAATATCCCAGCCCGGAATCGCATTGCGAGTTGTCTGGTGAAATACGTTTTCCAAACAGATTGTTAGTTTTCCAGAAATTCGCGAAAAACTGGACCGGCCACTATTGGTCATTTTTTAAAATTGGTTCTAAGGCTCATTTCTCGACCAAATACCGTAAATAATGGAATTTTTGAACTCTATATTAAAGTTTGAAATCGTATTTTACTTCCTGAAAAGATATAGATTGCATAATTTTGCATAAAAGTGCATTTTCTGCCCGTTTTTTCGTGCAAACCAAAATCGCGAAATTTCGTCAATCGTGGAAATTTAGTCGACGAAAATTGTCGATTTAGGACGAAATTTCGAATCCGCTGAAAATCGATATCCCAGCCCGGAATCGCAAGACGAGTTCAATGGTGAAATTCGTGTTTGAAAGAGATTGTTAATTGTCCAAAAATTCCCGAAACACTGAATTGGCCACTTTTGGTCATTTTTTTAAAAACGGGTTTCACGGCTTTTTCTCATCCAAAATGCGGTAAATAATGGAATTTTTGAACTCTACATTAAAGTTTGAAATCGTATTTTACTTTGTGAATAGAAATAGTGGCTGAAGTCTAGTGTACGGTGCAACCTAATGTAGCGTCGCGAGGTAGCGCACCCGCGTTTCGGCGGGTCGCTCGGGAAGCCCAGTCTTAAGCCGGAAGGGGATGGGGGTGGAACGCGGCGGCGCCTCGCCGGCACGCGCCGGGCAGGAAAATCCCGGCTCCAAAAATAACGTGGACAACAGGGCGCGCGCGGGCGCGAGTCTAGGTGATGTCGGTTGCGCCCTGAAGAGGGCTGGCCAGCGAGCCGTATGACGCCCGCCGCTTGTAGAGTGGGGGCGAGCCGTGGGATATTTAAGGCGGCGCCGACACGCGCCTCGCGGGATACGCTAGAGTGTCGAAAGACGGGTGGTATCTCCAGTGCTATCTTGCACGTGATCTTCGGGTGGAAGATCGGTTTTGGCGTCAGGCCATGTAACTTCTCTAGTTACGGGGCTCTATGTCCGTCAGCTTCGCACTTCGCGTTGCTCTCTCCTGCTCTCGAGCAGAGGTACTGGGCTAGGCCTAGGGACGGTCGCGGGGTTTCGCGGCTAAGGGAATTGAAAGGTTGCCAAGGGGGTTAAATTTGTATCTTAATCTTTATATTATAATTGTAAATATATTGTAAATACCAAACAGAATCAGTCGTCTGTATTATTCTTGTCTAGTACGTCACACTAAGGAAGTCGTTCAAACCGGCCCTTCGCGCCGCTCCGGAGAGGGGGAAAGCCATGGTGGAGGGGACGAGGGGTATTTGGGGGATTATAAGGGGAACCTTTCGGCAGGGAGGGGTGAGGAGCAATATGCGTAAATGATATAGGTTATGTCGCAAACTTTTCACAGAAACAATGTTATCAATACTTATTTTTGAGTTTTGCGTCGGAATGAAATTATGCCGATGAATAGCAGAGATTCATTTCTTCCTCAGCGTGTCGTCTTTGGGAAATTGAAACATGGGAACATGTGGTCCGTTTCCATCATAATTCCCTCTACAATTTGGTACACAGCACTTATAAACCATTGCATTTAATACACTGTTGCACTAAATGCGTTTGTAACAATCTTCAGAGATATGAAGAAACTGTTGCAAGAGCGAATCTTGACGTAACGATGGCAAAAACAGAAATAAACCTTGTCGCTCGGCGCAATTCACGGTGTAAACCAGAAAACACATGTATCAGATGGAGGAATCTACAAGCCTTCTAAGCGTGACGTCACACGCGAAGCTGGCCTCCAGCGCCACAGCCTGTAATCTAGGTGGTATTGCTATTGTGACATGTCGTCATGAGATGAGAAAGAACACAGACACGGAGTTTGCTGTACATATTTATTTACAATAGTTTATTACAGTATGTACACTCTTAAGGAACGCTGCTCTCCACAGCACACCGACTCCTGAGACGAGCCGCCTCAGTATCTGCCAAGAGTTCCCCAGCTCGCTACCCTAGCGCCGCCCCTGGTCTCTTGTCCCATGGCGAATAGCCACGCCTCGCAAGACGCTGCTCGCGATCACCTCCGCACATCGCTTCGGTCAACCTCGAATGCCATGGAAGTTTATTCCACCCGCCTCCCTTGCGAGGCATCACGTGACCGACCTCCCACACACAAAGCGTCATTTCCGCTCGAGATTTAGGCCGGCTGCAGATGGAGCCTAACGTCCATCTGCAGACGATATCTGTCGTCACACATCACTTGTGCGAACGGACAGCCACCTTCTCAGACACGCCCCCAGCGGAGAGACCCTCGAGAGACCCCGGGGGTCCATCCGCCCCTGCGCGGCACGAGAGGACCAACCCCTCCCCCTTGCACGACTTTTGTGGTCGGTCGCGCCCAGTGCTATGACGCTACACTAAGCAGAAGGACATCTAGGTCATGGACGGAATGGCACTGAGAATTGAACATCATACAACCACTTCTTAAACAAGTCTTAACGATTTTTGTGCCTGGAGTTTAAATTACTGTGCGCTTACCTTGTCTCATAATGCCTGAAATCTTAATTTCGGTTTTAATTTTTAACATGGCGTTGTAAAACTTTTTTTATTTTTCATACAGTCTTTATTGTATCTTATTTTTGCCTGCTCCCATCGTCTCCTGTATTATTTCAGTAGTATACCTTTGGTTTCCGGCTCTCACACGCAACCGATCTTTATAAATGAGGGCTCTAAAGAAAGAGAATTTCACGGAGACTTGACGAATTCCACTTTGACTTTAAAAATATGGATAATTTCTTAAAAAAACGCATCGAAATATTCATGTAAAATGCAACCCGCATTACATGTCAATCTATATCGGCAAATAACTCATAAACAAAGCATTTTAGAGCCTTAAAAAGTAAAATTTTGAGGCAAAGAAACGTTTTCCACACTATAATCTACAAGATGAGACATTCCCCGATCCATTCAATTAACTTTTTGGTTCCACGCTTCAATACTATCAAGGCTACCTCAATATTTCAGCCCTTCCTGCTGATAGCAATGTTTGTGGCGACACGCTTAGAAGGCTTAGATTCGCTTTGTTTACGCTTTCTGTTAACATCGTAGTTTGTGCAGTCTGATGAGGTTTATTTGCATAATCATTAATTCAAGATTTGCTCTCCAGCAACAACTGGAAGTACTATTACAGTTGCTTGATACCTATGAAGATTGTTTCTTTGCGTGTAGTGAAACCAATCAATTAAAGTTTTACCGGTGTCTGCAAGTGCTGTGTACCTAATTCAGGAGGGATGTTTGTGAACAGAGAAGAGTGAAGACTGTGTTTTATCTGTACCAGTATTTTCGTTATCATTCGATGAAATTTTAAAGTCAGCGGGTTCAGATACATAGCATTCTCAAAAGTAAAAAGCTTTTCTAATATTTTTGTGACTCACGAGAAGCTAAAAGCTAGCTGTCAAAGAATATTGAATAATTACTACAAATGTTGTCATTAACGAAGTACTGTGAATTGTTCCAAGAAAACTCTCCTTGATACTGAATAAATATTTATTGAAAATTTATTTTAAACATCAATTGCATTGTTTTTATTTTATTTGATATTGTGTTAGTACATTGCAACTTACCTTTATATATTTTTAAACAAATAAACTCGTTGCGTTAACTACTTCCCCTCTTAAAATGGAAATATAAGGATAGGGATCTAACATGTGAGAGTTCTCGCCCGGGTACGCGGAGGTAGTAGGGGAAAACTTGTGTATGGCACAACACAAAGAACAAACGTTTTAAATTAGCTAAAGTAAAATAGCTTGAAATAAATGAAAAACAAAAATCAAATCGCGCTGGCCTACAATACTACGTGAATTAATTAAAAAAGCAAGTAAATAAAAATTATAGAAAGAATAGGAGAAGTCACTCGACAACTGTCAACATTCGCAGTCCAAAGGCACGATTTAAATGTTGGTGGTGTCTGGAAGTATGTATATCAACGCCCAGCTGCAAACTCATATTGTAAATAATACACCGTTTAATATTAAACTCAAGGTGTCGGTTCGTTAAGATATTCAATATGCAAACATCGTTGAGTAACATTCCCATGTACCGAAGTGAAGTCTAAGCCTACTAAATTGTTTCCAATGGTAACAAATTGTATTTAGTACTCAAAGGTGAAAATATTAATTTATTTTTTGGCTCGGGATTGCTTTTCTTGAGGTACGTAAGAACGCTGAAAATAATCCAATACTTTTTAATACACAAATAATTTTTCAATTTTCGCACCCCAGCAAGCTGGCACCCTGAACTCTCCAAAACCCCCTCTGTGCCTCAAGGAAATTCAAATAATATTGCAAAGAGTAGGGTTGTACTTGCTCGATCGGTATTTACGCACTACTTTGCTTTGCTTTGCTCTCTGAAGAGTAAAAACCTTTTCTATTATTTGTGACTATCAAGGAAAGCGAAACGTTAACTCTCAAGGAGGAGTGAATAATTTGTTCAAAGTTGTTTTTAATGAATTGTTCCGATCTCTCTATAACGCTGAATAAACTTTTATGGAAAATTTGTTTCCAACATCAATTGTATTGTTATTTTTGTTTGATATTCTGCAAGTACATTAGAAGTTACATTTATACATTAAAAAAAATAAACATTTTTCATTAACAACCTTCCTTCTTAATTGAAAGGATACACAAATGGGAAAACGTGGGTTTTAACACGCGAGATTTCTCGCACGGGTACGCTAATTAAGATAAATAAGAATAGTTTGTATTGACAAGGATGTATTATATTGTTATCAACTACAAGGTGACATATAGAACAAGTGACGGAGGATAAGAGAGTCTTTAAGAAAAATATATATTACAGTCTTAATATGGAAATAGAAAAGTAAAGAAGAGGGTGGGGTATAGCATGCGAGAGTTCTCGCTCGGGTACGCTAATGAATTCAGATTTTCGTGGCTTACTGGATGTACTCGAACAAACAAAATGTTCTGTTACGTGTGTATACTGTTTGGAGATAAAGATACTACTTGGTGCACTAGTGGTGTGTCTGATTTAGGGAACTTCATTAAAAAAGCTCTAAAACACCAGTCATCAAAGCAGCATTTGCTCAACAAAGAAAAATTTCACTTTCTCGGCAAAACAAGAATAGAACATGTATTATCGGAAGCGGCTCGCCTTCAGGCAATAAAATTTAACGAGCAAGTATCTGCAAACAGACGATTATTGGGACGGCTTATTCACGCAATAATTTTTCTCTCCAGACAGGAATTGCCCTTCCGTGGTCACAGAGAAACTGAAAGTACTGAAATAGAGACAATTTTTTGGAATTACTCGATCTACTAGCCCAAAATGAGTCAGTCATTCGAGATCATTTGTTATCGTCTACAATCTTCAAGGGAACATCGCCGGATATTAAAAACGAGCTAATAGAGGTCATAACATCGGTTTAAAATGAGAAAATCAAATTAGAAATTCAGGAAAGTACTTTTGTTTCAATTCAGGCGGATGAAACACTAGACGTGTCTTGTAAGAGCCAAATGAGTGTAATTTTTAGAATGTGTATAAAAGACAAAATCGAAGAGAGATTCGGTGTATTTTTTGACGTATCTAAAGACAAAACTGCTGCTGGTCTGTCAGAAATTTTACATCACGTTCTCTTTAGGACGTGATGGAATGTAGAAAATGGAAAAGTTGTTAGTCAGACTTACGACGGTGCGACCAGGGACCGAAAAGGTATTGAATACCGGTAAAAATACCGGTAAAATACCGGTATATTTTCATACCGGTATAAAATACCTTATTCTTTTATACCGGTAAAAATACCTTTATAGGACGTCTATACCGGTATGGACGTCCATAAAGGTTATACCGGTATTATACCGGTATTTTCAATGGAAATAGTGCCGCGTGCCCCACACACGCGCCACAAACACGCGCGCGCGCCACAAACGCGTGCCACACACGCGCTCGCCGCAAACCCACGCGCGCGCTAACCACACGCGCGCGCCAAACGCACGCGCGCGCCCACACACGCGCGCGCCAAAAACGCGCCCCAAACACATGCGCGCGCCAAACACGCGCTCGCGTCAAACACGCCCGCGCGTCAAACACACGCGCGCGCGTCAAACACACGCGCGCGCCAAACGCGCGCGCACCAAACACGCGCGCGCCCACCCACGAGCACGCCCACGAACCGCGCGCGCCGAACAAACACGCGCGCCCAACAAACGCGCACGCCGAACAAGCGCGCGCACCGAACAAACGCGCGCGCGAACAAACGCGCGCGCGAACAAACGCGCGCGCGAACAAACGCGAGCGCCGAACAAACGCGAGCGCCGAACAAACGCGAGCGCCGAACAAACGCGCGCGCGAACAAACGCGCGCGCCGAACAAACGCGAGCGCCGAACAACGCGAGCGCCGAACAAACACGCGCGCCGAACAAAGGCGCGCGCCGAACAAACGCGCGCGCCGAACAAACGCGCGCGCCGAACAAACGCGAGCGCCGAACAAACGCGCGCGCCGAACAAACGCGAGCGCCGAACAAACGCGCGCGCCGAACAAACGCGCGCGTCGAACAAACGCGCGCGCCGAACAAACGCGCGCGCCGAACAAACGAGCGCGCCTAACACACGCTTGCACGAATCACACGCGCGCTACACACTCATGCGCAATAGACTCACGCTCTATACACTCTCGCGCTATATACACACGCTCTTTCTTTCTCTTTCGTTCTCTTTCGATTTCTTTCTCTCTTTCTCTCTCTTTCTTTCTCTCTTTCTCTCTCTCTCACTCTCACTCTCTCTCACACGCAACACTCACCGTGCTGGATACTAGGATGGTCATGAAATTTTACCAGCTTGTTCAGCACCTTTCAAAACCCCTAGAAACAAATTTTTAAGTGCTATGGAGTATTAGAAATAGTGTTTTATAGGCATTTTGTATCAGGACCTTTCGTGACCTCCGCGCTTCCGCAGCGGGCGAGCCGTTGCTTCGGCTGCGCCAGGAACGTTACGCGGCGTCTTTATCAACCGGTGTCAGATTTCCAAGCGCGTTCTTTCAAGAACGATGGCAAAGGCCATCGCTGTTTGATGACACACGTTCTTTGTAGTGTGTTAGTAAGCGCACGAACATTTTTTGTTAATACCATTATTGTGTAAATTTTGTGCGTTAGCCATGAGTGGAACTTATTATTTTATATAAATATTATATATTTTTATTTACTTACTCTTTATTGTATCTTTTTTTAATTGATTTTTTTATACTTACTCTTCATTGTATCTTTTTTAATTAATTTTTATTTACTTACTGATGTGTTGTACATTTATTTATTTACGTATTTATTACTTGTATTTAATAAGCCTTGTCTAATTTTTTAATCCTTAAATCCTATCATACATATGTATAAATAATGTTAGTATGCATTTAATAGTTACACTATTTACTCCTGAATGTGTTCTAGTCCTATTCGTCCTTCTGAACCTGCAATGTAAACCACTCGTTTTTGTCACCCCTCCTGCCCTCTGAGGCTGCTGAGACCCTGCGGACAGATAGCGGCGGCCGGCGTGTGAGTAACGGTCGCAGATCCAGCGGCGTTCAGCGATTTCCTCTCTTCCACAGGCGGTGAGGTCAGGAAAGATCTCAATACTTATTGTCGCAAAAACACTACTTGCAATGCTCCATAGCACATACAAATTAGTACGTAGGGGTTTTGAAAGGTGCTGAACCAGCTGGTAAAATTTCATGTTAATCCGAGTATCCAGCACGGTGAGTGTTGCGTGTCAGTACACATTCGGCAAAGCGTTTGTTGGGGCCTACGGTCAAACATCCTTCTCTCATATTTCAATTCTACTCACTGCGAAAAGAAATTAATAGCCTGGAGTATATAGGTCGAGTGCGTTATCCTCTGCCGAACCGGAGACGCCCATGGGTCGAAACGCTGACCTCCGGAAACTGCCTACGCAACGGCGCAGTTCTGGCAGCTCTTAGGCCCGCAACAGACTACACCGAGGAATGTGTTTCCAGAAATGTGCGGCGAGAAATGTGGAAAATCGAAACAAGGGACTCTTATGGATACCCACACACTTGAAAGAGTTTCCTCGTTCGCCTCTGCGGAGGCGAGAGTTCCTCGCTCGAGTCGGTCTACGAGCGAGTTTTCTCGGACACATTTCTACTCCTTCACTTGTTATACGACATTTAGGCGTTCTCTGCCGCAGGAAAACACCAAACAGTGCATAGAACTGAGTGAGGTTATAACATTTGGCAGTAAAAGATGCGATAAACTACCAGTTTTTTAATTGTTTTATTGAATTTTCTCTTAAAACGGAAATGAACAAGTAAAAACTGTATAGAAGATATTCTTATTTTTGTGAAACCCGCTCGTAATGAGTAATATAAAAATAAAAATTTGAAGCAAGAAACTTGAAAGGGTATTGTGAAAGAATTGAATTAATTTATTACTTTTCTTAATTGGTATTTATGAATGAATGATTATTAATTGTGAATTTTATTATGAATTATTTGATCATTCATTATCTATTCATTATTCAACCAACAAATATAGTAAACCAGAGCGTGGTAGAGATTACGGAGTTCAAGAAAATTTGCTGATGTACAACTTCTCCCTTATAGGTCACTTAACTTCCTGTTTTTTTACATTAAATAATGATTTGTATGCACTGTTCGCTCGCCAAACGCGCGTTCGCTCGCCAAACGCACGTTATCTTTCCAAACGCGCGTTCCCTCGCCAAACGCGCGTTCGCTCTCCAAACGCGCGTTCGCTCTCCAAACGCGCGTTCGCTCTCCAAACGCGCGTTCGCTCTCCAAACGCGCGTTCGCTCTCCAAACGCGCGTTCGCTCGCCAAACGCGCGTTCGCTCGCCAATCGCGCGTTCGCTCGCCAAACACGCCTTCGCGTGCCCAGACTATTATAATAATTCTTTCTCAACCAACAACAGAACTCCACCTAGGTTGAATGTCTGGTGACGAAAATACGCCAACGTTGAGACTCGAACCCTAGGACACCCGATCAGAAACTGCGGAGTCCATAATTGTTCCTCTGAGCCATCTCAGCGTAAAAAATCAGAATGTTTCCCCTCCGAAACCTGTATGATTATACTGAAATACCGGTATTTTCTCATGAAAATACCGGTATTTTCATAAGAAAATACTTCGTCTTCGTGTAGTTCCTTTAATGTTTATTATGAGCAATTGCATGCCTATTATTCATGTATTTTATCAAGTAAACAATATGAATTATTATTGTAAATTATGTAATTAAATGAATAACTTAAATTAATGTAATTGTCTATATTAATCAATTATGTTTATTTTTAACATATAATTTAGAAAGATAATGTAAACTTATTGTATTATTACTGTAGGTTAATGAAATTAATTTTCTGTAATTTTAATTAATTTCAAGACAGACTTTTCTTGATGCTTTATGTAAGTCTATAAGCAATAAAATATTATTATTATTATTATTAATGTTCAATAATTTGGCAATGCTACCATAAACCGCTGATCCATACCTTGTTTAATTAGTTTGAAAAATCCCATCTTGCAGGTTCTTTAAAGTTTAAGGTCAGTGATGATATTGAAATTGATGTAGGTTCTTCCGGTTGATACTGGTATATGTATTTTTGCCAATCCCACTGTTCATTCCATTATTTGAAATCTTTATAATTATTATAATTCCTTAACGTATCTAAATGTGCTGCCCTCCATAATTGCCAAATTGTAACCACTAGATTTGACAAGCCTTCAACATTTTTGTGATATGTTATGCTCTGATGTAAACCAAATGTAAATATTTATTTCAATAATTTTGTATTCCATTTTGTACATCAATTTGTATACCATTGTCAACCACTGCCATTGTATTGCTCTTGACAAGGCACATGCTGAATGTGTGAAATGTTGAGCTAAAAATAAATGTATTAATACTAAAGTTTTAATTCCTGGAATCAACATTGATTGATTGATCCTTTATGGTCAAAAATACATATTAATTTGTACCATCTACGCATCTAATCATAATTAATTTAACAATACACTAATTTAACAGTAATACCACCCTAACACACAAACTAGTTTCAAGAAAAACACGTTTAAAGCTTCAATGGTGTCCATAATTCTAGATTTGTATTAAAATGTGTGAAAAATAAAATTTTATTAATACTCACTTAAAGAACAAAATTAATAATTAAAACTAACGAAAACCGTGGTTAATCTCACTAGTTTCAATGTTAACCTTTTTCTTTATAGTATATTGATAAAATTCCATTTTAAATGGGAAACATACTTCCCATACTGTCCGTTACAGGGTTATGGGATAGTGCGCAAGCAACAACCATTATACCCTGTACTTTTTTATTACAGGAAAACTGCTAAGTAGAATTTAATATTTCAAAAACTGTCTAACATTGTTATAAGTTTTCCAATGAATTCAGTTGTTTTCAACAATAAGTACTTTTTGATTGGGGCGGTATTGCACGAAAAAAAAAAAAGAAAGAAAGTAAAATATCTTTGAACGAAGGAGGCCTTTTTTCTAAAAAAATGTCACATGGTGCCACAAGCTTATTTGCTAATTGAAAGAAGTGTTTCAAGAGCACCAAACCATCAGTAAATCAAATTTAAAGAGTTTGTGGTTTAGGATGGTTTTGCACTGGGCCCCTCAAATATACAGTATCATTATCTATTAAAATAAAGTTACAAACAATTGAATGATAAATTTAAAAACTGATGTTTTAATTACATTTTCCCTCTTTTAAAGTAATTAAGGATAAATAAATCATTAACAATTTTGTTTTGAAGTAAAACATCGAATACAATTACAGACCTAAATTTGGTACATTTGAAAATAAAAACAATAGGTTTTGGTGCAGCCTCCAGAGCATCAGGCAAGAGGATTCAAAATGCCTCTCACAAAAAAACTCACTTTACAGATGGACACGATTTATCCTTGTTTTATATTTTTTTGGATAAGTTGGAACCTTTGTTTGCACACGCACAATAAGTTTCTAAACCCTTCAATGGCCAAGTAAGAAACACAGAAATATGGAAGTTGTTAAATGGCACAGAAGCAGGTAGGATATCAGAATTGTCATTAAGAAGAGACTAAAATAAATCAACATGACAAAGTTCGTTTAAGTTAGTTCTTTAGTGCCAATATGAAAACAATAAAACCGAAACCCCTAAGCATGTAAAAAATTTATTAACATGTTGCACAATCACATAAGTTTTTACAAAATAAACATTCAAGACTGAAGGAATTTAATAAAATGTCCTACATTTTTACAGTTTCTTAAACATTTACATTTTACCTCTGTTTTCTCACTTTTTTAAATACTAGCTGGTTGTAAAAGTCTTTTGGGCTTGATTTTTCATCATTACTGTTGTTTAATTTAAACTGTCTAGCTGAAGAGTCTACTTGATACACTTTCATAATTTTTCTTGATGGCACATGCTTAAGAGCCTTATTCCAGTCTCCAGTTAATCTTAAATCAAGCAAGATCATTATCATCTGGTTTAAAGTTAAACTCTTTCCACTTCCAGAACCCCATGAAAGGTATCTATCTAGGGGCAACTTAGCCATTTTCAAACCTTGTTCCTTTGCTCTAGCAAGAGATAACGGTTCATTATTAACCTTATCAACCATAGCACCAATTATGTACACAGCATTGTGGTCATAATGCAGAAGCTCTTCTCGACAATGTGGAGTTAAGTAAACCAAATTTTGTTTTGGAAATAAATCAAGGTAACTTTTCTCTGTGATATTTAAAGGGAAGTGTGGTTCAAAAGAAGTGCACAGTATTTTTCCAAATTCTTGTATGCTTTCGCTCCCTTTTCTGGCATTGCAAAAGTACAAATTAAATGGATTAATATGCATTCTGTTCTCTGAGAAAAGTAACATTAATTGTTTAGCACAGTTTTTTGCTTCTCTCTTCGTCATGTATTCATCATAACCACAATCAACTACCAGTTCTTGACCAAATTGCATGGCCTCTATGAGCTTTCCATTTAAATAATTGGTCATTGTACTTTCACGTACTCGCATAAATATTGTATTAGCACCGAGTCCATAATCATCACGATCACGCAAAGGAATGTCCAACTTCTCTCTATCAATTCTTTTCAACTCTTTCTTTCTTTTCTCATTGGCTTTTGCCATATCTTTTTTCCAGCGGAACAACAGGTACTTCTTTCTGGCATTCCTACTCTCTAACGAAATTAATTCTTTCCAATCAGCAGGTTTCAATTGGGCTGGCACTCGCTCTCCTTCTTGTCGCCAAATATCCACTTCAAGAATTATCACTTTTAACTTTTTCTCCAGGGTGTGATCTCCTTTGGTCAAATCTTTTATGTCTGGAACGTCTGCAATTTCCACATTCCCTACAGAGGTATTACAATCCCTCTGAATTAGTAAAGAATGTAAGTTTAGCAAGAGGGAGTGCCAGAGCACGACTTTCTATTTGTCTAAAAACACATCTATGGATCCTTCGAAACAAAAATCCCGCTCTAATTGCACTATTCATTATGTTCCCAAATTATTTTCTCCAAGGTTAGGTTAGAACATTCAAAAGTTTATCGTGCCTTCGGTGCAAGTCAATTTTATCTGTCCTACATAACACATCTTCGTTTCAACCAAAGGTCATTCTTTGTACGACACATAGAAGGTAATAAAATTTAGAAGCAAGACGGACAGAAAAAAATTAAGTAACAACACGAGCACTATCGCAATGTAGTCAGTCAGTCTGTCCTATTTATTCCTAGTAGATTTGTCAACGCACAACACGCACCACAATCGCGCATCTTTTCTTGAACGATAATCTTGCTTCCCCCTCACTGGCACAAAAACAGTTGAAGGCAACAGCTCGCAGCGAACACTGATGACAACATTCCAAACACCTTCACTGGCGCGAAATAGAAACTATTTTCTGTTGAAAACTTCAGTCCGTGATTTTCTCAAAAAAATGTAAAGAAATAACTGAAGCATGTGAATATCCATCGTTGGAGATACCTCGAACTCCTGAGAAAATTAGAACGCAAATTACTGAGAAAGTTGCGAAGGCATGTCTGATTTTCCAGAGATTGGCATTGCCTCAAAAAAATCTAGTGGCTGATTTCGTAACTATAATTGGGTTTTTTTATGTCTTGGCGCGTGGAGGCTTGTCTTCACGATGGAATATCTCAAGGTATTCTATAACTTAGGCTAACTCTGCACATCACGAAGTCTACAAGGAGGAGACTCAACTCTGAAGGTGGTATGTACCAAAAACGTCGGCAGCTACTTGGAAAATAATACAACAAAACTACGAAGGCTTTCAAAGCAGCCAATGGCAGCAAAGCAAAGCCAATCCGCGGGAAGCACGAAATCGGTTGGAAGCAAATTTTATTTTTAACGGTGCGAACGCTTGACAATAATAATAATCATGATTGTTGTTACATTCATTATTATTATATTATAATTGTAATAATGTGCTCCGATTTCGTGAATGTGTAAGAGGCGAATGAGTGGGAAGGAATTATTGGTTCTCGATCACGAAGTCCACAGTCCTGCCTTAACAATTGCTGCAATAGTGAAACCAAAATTGAGATAAATAAAGAAATAGCATATTTTCGAATACCAAACACAAGTAATTTTCTCTATAAAAACAATGTGAATACACAAGTAATAATTAAACTTATTGATTGCAGGTAAGTTTTTACTAAATGTATTTGAAATTTAATTATTTGTTGTCATGTTTCACATTGCATCATTATTATAAATGCAATGTTTTATTTGTTGAAGTGAACTTGATTTATTTTATTGGCTTTATTAAGGAGAAATAAATGAAAAAACTGAAATGAAGTTACTCAAATTCAGTTTTGAAATGTTAAAAACACTACATAATTCTGCAGAAAAAAATTCTTTGGTTTAGGATCCTATAGTGTAAGAGAGATGGCTTTCTATTGCTGCTGAAAAAATGAGAAAATTACCAACATCTCAAAAATATATTTATTTTTGTGAGAAATATTTTGAAGTATCAGATATTGTCCGATCTCTGAACGTGGTAATTTCCGGCAATGTACCATACCTGCCTGCAAATACAATGAGATTGAAAACTGGTGCAGTTCCTTCAATTTTCAATGTAAACATTATTTGAGAAAATATATTTGTTAAATTAGTTTTCCTTTTCAATACTGGGCAATGTAAAAATTAATATTAATATTTTACAGAATTCTCAAACCTATGATGATACAAATGAAATTATTATAAATAGAAATCCATTGCCTTCAAGTTCTGTAAGTAACTAAATTTGTTTTACCTTCTTGTATTGGACTGAATAAACAAGTATGTTAATATTTCACAAAATTGTCTTAGTCTAGTGGAGATGAAAGTGTAAATACTGAGTCTGAAACTTTGATCATTGAAGGAAATCCACCACCTACATGTTCTGTAAGTAATGATATATACTGCCTTCTTTATATTGGACAATTTGATAAATAAATAAATAAATATTTTACAGAATTCTCAAACCAGTGATGATATATGTGGGTCTAATGAAAGGATAGATGCATCTAAAACTATTATCATGAATGGAAATCCATTGCCTGCAGGTTCTGTAAGTAATTAAATTTGTTTTACCTTTTTGTATTGAACAAATATATCTATTAGTATAATACATGTATAAGTGTAAATACTGAGTCTGAAACTATGATCATTGATGGGAATCCATCACCCACATGTTCTGTAAGTAATGATATACATTGCCTTCTTTGTTTTAGACAATTCAATGTTAATAAATACATATAACATGTTATGTTATATGTATAAGTATTACATAACATATAATATACTAAACATGCTATTAATATTTTATGGAATTCTCAAATCATCAGAGGATGTGTGCAATCTTAATTGAAAGTATAGGAACTTCTGAAACTATTAAATATGGAATGGAAATTCATCCCCTGCAAATTCTGTTTAATAATAGAAGATTTATAATGTTAAATTTGTAACTTGTGCATTGAATTTGTTATTCATTTTGTACTATCCTTCAGATATAAACTGCTCGTTATTAATATTATTTTACAACACAATTTTGTTTTTGTGCAAGTTCCACAACCTTGTGACACTGCAGGTGTTTATAACCTTGAAGACCTTTAAAACCTTGTACTTCCTGTTATAACTTAAATGTAATTGTTTCCATTAATCAATTACACATATTTTTAACATATAATTTATAAGGATAATGTAAAGTTATTAATTGATTTTCAGTAATAATTTAATAACTTGTGTAGAATGTAGTTTAAACAAATACACAGGAATAATTAACACTAACCATGACTTTAAAAGCAATGTAACAGTATTTAATTTCAAAACTCCAATTTAAATTTAACAAATCAATTTTTTTTCAACGTTCTTTTTAGAAATCCTATACATGCAAAGGAATACAGTAATCAGAACCAAATTGCAGGTGCAAGAATCAAATGCCAATAATAAATTAATTCAGATACAGATACAAAATTTAATAAATAAAGAATAACAATGGACTCTCCAAAAAGTTGTTATTCATTGACTTGACACATATACCTTCCTATAGTGTTAATACAACTCGCTTAAATATCACCCACCGATAGAATAACCAGGAAGACCAAAGGAAAGATGAATGGGCGATTTACTGGAATGATGTAGCTCGTCTAAATGTTGCAAAGAATACAGTTGTCAATTTCCATCCAGGAATACAATATATCAAGTTGTGCTCAATAACAGGATATTCTTTTCAGGGCAAGGGTATAAAAGCCTCGTATCAACACTACAGTGCGATTTTCATAACATTTCCTGTCAATGCCTCTCTTCACAATGGATTATGTCACAGTATTTCGTGTCTTTCTCAGTCGTACTGCTAGATATTGCGACCGTATCAAACAGTACTTGCAATCAAGCAACATCTAGTGGCAGGACCGAGAAAGATGCGAAATAACTTGTGATATTCCATCGTGGCCATAGAGGCTTGAGAGACAGCTATGTAAAAATCACACTATAGAGGACAATTCAAAGGCCTTACAATAAGTTATACAAACCAAATTCTTTAATCATTATATTTAACTAACAAATTTTCAATTAATTGGTACTCCTTTTTGCTCTCTGCAAAATAAACAATTAAAAACCTGACATTTTAATTATATATAATTTCTTTGTGATTAAACGGGAAAACTTTAATCTTAAGAGTATTTACTATCGGATTAATTACACAAGTGATATCAAAATATGTTCAATTACTTCCAGGTGAATTTTCAGTACATATGAGAACATTAATGATCTTTAATTTTCAAATTTATTAATTAGATAACAATGAAATAATATCCAGAGTTAAATTTACAGCAAATTAAATTTACTTGCGAATAATATACAGTATTACTGAAAGTATGGCCGCCTTAATGCAAAATGATGCAAAAATATTTTTAAGGAATATTGGTCAACCTCTTCTCGTACAACACATATTAAACCTTTATTTTCCTACTTCTTCCTTCTAGGGAAAGAACCTTAATAGTTGATTGACTTTCAGATAATCATCACTTAAGTAATATCAAAGATGTTTCTCAAGTCAGTTCTTGTCATTTTTAGTTTCATATACACACTGTCAACTTGTACACATACACTCAAAAGTAATAAGCAATAAATCACAGTCCAAATAATTTTCAAATAAACTTCAGATAAATGTCAAAAGACATGCTGTTTTCTTTACATAAACTTCATACTTAAAAAAAATTTGAATTTAACCTGAAAAACATTTCCAGGGCTAATGTCATTAGCAATCAAAAAAAAAAAAAGTTAAGTGTTGTAACATAACCACCACTATATGACTTACTTGTTAAGTTCTATTACACCATAACTAATAATAATTTAATAAATATGTGAGGAGAAAAGAATCTTCAAAAGAGAGTTGAAATAACAATTTAATTGAGATCTTAATATTAAATGACTAATTAATTTTACTAGAAATCTGATACTCTTCCTTTTCTCTCCCAATCACCATAGCGAGTGGGTTCAGGTCCCCTAGGACCTCCTATTTCACCAGTATTTGGATTTGTGTTATCTGGCCACGCTTTTAATGGCTCTTTTTCTTGATAAGGATGTTTTCCTTCCTCCAACTCATCTAGTTTACCTTGTAAAAAGTAAAAACAGAGATAGTCAATACATTTTTAATGTTAAGGAAGCAAGATCATGGACAAAAGGTTGAAACTTGAAACAATACTAAATTAAATATCTAACCAATTGGAGTTTTTTCTCTGAGTTTCCTGGCCATGCGCTCTGTTTTTGAACAGCCTGTCTCTATTTCTTTTTGTTCAGTACTCAAATTTCGTCCCCGAGCTAAAATCAGAAGAAAAAAAAATATAGTCACATAATACTGTCAATGGTAAAAGTATATTATAGATTATGATCAGGGTTTAAGGGACCTTCAACCCAAAGGTCTGTGGCACCCGTAATGATCATGTCACGATCAATGATAATGATCATCATTAATTTTATATTTTATTATGTTCACAGAGATTGCTTACACTTTGTAAATACCGAAGAGGCAACCGTACGATTTACACGTATAAGGCGAAATGTCGACAAATGATCCAACAGAAAAAAACGAACCATGGGACTCATTCTCGTTTATCAATTACTCAGTCTCGTTCAGAGGCACGAAGACAATGACGTAGGCGGTAATGTCAACCTAGTAACCCGAACTATATTTTTAAAATATAATTCACTTATCTCATCTGTGCAGGAACAACTCAAACGTCATCAACCATTTGGCCCCAACAAGCAAAGCATTGCTTGCACTTGAACCGGTCGCGATCATGCGATATCTAGCGACACGACTGAAAGACGCAAAATTCCATGACATTCCATCGTGAAGAAGGGGCCTTGACGTGCCTTGACGCGCCACGTTATAAAATCCGAAGTATACCACTATACTTCGTTTTTTCTTTCTTGGCGCACTGGGGGGTTGTCATCAAAATGGAATATCTCACGATATATATCTCGTCCTTTGTTGTGCCGCCAGGAATCGCATAATCGCCAGCACTGCTCGATAGTCGTGGGATCCCTAGCGGCCCAACCGAGAATGACGCGAAATACCGTGAGATATTCCATTTTATTGACACACTCCCGTGCGCCAAGAAAAACCGAAGTATAAGTTTGTGGCAGACTAGTTTGAAATTAACTAGACAACACCCATTTTGTAATGCAAATGGCTCACAAAAATATATATTTTGACATTTCAACTATGACATCCCAAACCCTACACAAGAAGAAAAAAATCTTGGATCAAGAATGTTGATATGATTCAAAACTATTTGAAGCAGAAACGTCAAAGTTTAAAACGTGCGAATGCTCTTCTTCGATATATTGATTTCAAAACTCATTCTGCCCCAATGCACTTGAAAATGAAAGTGGGAGACGAAAGGACGCTCAGAAAAACAAAAACAGACTAGCGATCATTAACAAAATGGTCGGTTTTTAGGTTAAAGTAGTTCAACTGAACTAGTTCGTTCGTGAACGATAGGAAATACTCTTTGGTTCGTTCGTGAACGATACATCCGTAGTGATGACGGCGCGGGCACCAGCTGTAGTGTGAATGGTGAATTCATAATCGACAAATGGGCAATGCACACATTATAGTGAAGACATTTAATGTAATTCTTTGCAATCGCGAGGATAAGGCAAGCAGCCGATGACTGGCGGTCAACATTTTTTTAACTCTCTGCTGTCAGCTGCTTGCCCTAAAGTATTATATATTTAAATAAATATTTAGAAATATAAATACACCTACTGTGGTCTAGCGTCATGAGTTCGACAGGTTCCAGCTTTCGAAAACGAGTGGGAACCAGAGTGCCCTTTATATTAGGGACGAAACCATCAATACAAAACGCACAATTGCTTACTTCAACCGGAGTTCCCTCGTTGGACACTTTCATAGGTATGGGGTGGGGTGGGAGTTTTTGTGAGCACAGGGTACTAATTTATTGTTCGAACGATAGGAATAAAAAAATGAAATAAAATTTCTTAAGTTTTGTTTGCAATAACCAGATTTAATGCTTAAATAAAGTCAATTATCTATTAGATTAATATCTTGAAGGACAAGAAATCAAAGGTGGCTGATCTTATTTGTAGTAGCAGCTTTTGTCACATTTTAATAAAAGTTTGATAAAATTGCTTTGTTATATATACAGATTTATAGTTTCTTTTTTGATTATTCTGCATTACTCTTTTTCTGACGTCTGTCCAAAGTAATTCCATTTTCAAAATATTTTTCACATTTTGCACTGCATTTCATCTTGAAAAAATGTGAAATTATATATTTCTGTTTCAAAAATTCTAATTTTTTAGTGATATGTGTATTCAAAAATTGCATATTTATGTATGTAATGTTTCGTGCTTTTTCATCAAACAGTACAGAATAAAATTTAGAAATGCAAAATTGAAAATAGAAAGATTTTAAATAGTTACTGGCCAAATTTATTTCCTGTTATTGAAAACAAATATTTAATTAGAGAGATGTGTTAAATATTCAGTTAATATAATCTTCAGTTATGTGACCGAGGACCGACTTTCCCTTGTTTAACCCTTGCCTCTGAACTGCTCCATCATGTCCTCTCCTTAATCCATTCCTTTGAACACATTATCATTCTTTCACAATCATTTGAACCACTACAGTTGTTACGTTGTGGAAGATTGGTGTTATACAACTATTAACTTAAATGTATGAATTTTTTTCGGTTTCTTCAAATTTTGTCAAGATAAAGAATTCCCTAAAAAAAATGCAATGTGCTCTGTGAATATGTTTGTAGTAAATGGTAGAGTGCTTTTACAAAAATTTGTAATTTGTGTTTTTACTTCATTGAAATTTTGCAGGAGGAGGTATACCCATTGGAACATTGTTTTTGATTGGTTTGTATTTGTAAACATATTTTGTTGTGAATATGTGCATGAAACTGTGTGGCAATATCAAATTATTTTTAATGCTTTCAGAGGAAGATGTGTATGGTAATTTTGCCAAACTCCTCTTCAAATATTATTTGGCTGAAGGTGTTATTTCTCAACATGATTTACACGTGGTCAGTCAAGATGTCGATCCTGTACAGATGGTAACTTTTACATTTTGAAATTCATGTAAATAAAAATGTTTTTAGTGGCCTTTGCAAATAACAGTTAATGCTTGATCAGAAATTACATCACAACCAATATTTTTTACTTCTTTTTCCCATTTTAATAGTGCCATCCATGGGGTGGTCTCAGAAATTGTAGTAAAACTTCAAATATATCACATTTAGCAAACACAGCAGCCTAATTGCATAATTTTAAGAATTATTATCGGTATAATTTATACAATTTATAACAATGATTCTTTAACATTCTTCATATAACAAAATCAAGATAATGAAAATAACAATTCTTTAACAATACAAAATATTCTAATTCTACTTTTCGTATTCAATACTTTGCAACCAGACACCTGATTTTTTCTAAATTTTCCATCTGACCCAGATTGTTTTATTTATTGTGGTAATTCATTGTACTTTGCTAGTCTTCTATTAAATCAATGGTGATGGGGTAAAAGTTCTTAATTAAAAAGTCTTAGTTTGGAGAAAACGAGGGTTAGATTATTGGGCCAATGATTTTTCCTATGCTCAATGCTATTTCTCAACGCTTTTTACCTGTTAAGGAGGCAACATTTGAATTCAGTTTACTAAATAAAATATAGTTACCTAACTTGTAGTTTCATTACTTAACCCAATTTTACCAAAAACTGACTTGAGAACTTTTACCTTGTGACCACAGAAATAGTTCCGTAAGCTTTGCTGCTTTGCAAATTTTCCTCATGGAATTGATTAGCCTGTCTTGTAAAGTACTAATGAACTTCACTATTCTTTTGTACTTAACAATCCAAATATTCTGGTAAGTGTATTTTCTAATCTATAAATAAATGTTAGAACATCTCGTTTTACTTCTTTTTCTACTAATAAATAGCCTAATTCTTTTAGCATATTGCTAACAATTTCATTACACCTTTTATTCAATACATAATAACTAGCTAACTATCTTTCGTTTCCCTGGTATTTGTTTCCTGTCCTGCATGCTGTGCCTGACTAGTCGTTCCCTTGGCTCTCATGCTTTGACTGGCAGCGATACCATGTAGATGCGTTGTGGATTGCTTTAAACTGAATAAAAAACAATAGAAGTTACATTTTGAATTACAAACTCCTCTTTCTTCTTTTTTCTATCGGTGCTCAAAAGGTTTTATGCAAAATTTGGGAATTATTGTACTAACGGATCAAAATATTTTGTGGAACGCACATGCTCACAAACACTCTTTCAGTTTTATATATTGGATGAAGAATATACGTTTTTAAAGCTTATAAGCAATTGTGGCTCTGTTTATTGGAGATTCTATCACTGTGAGAAGTGTGGGAATTCTGATTCTTTGTGATTCTGTCACTGACAGTGAAGGGACGAATTGAGTTTTGTGAGGTTCGAGGGGGGGGGGGGGGAATTAATATTGGATGAATATTGAAAACTTATGTCCTGCAAGAAATCAACTTTAAAATTATTGGAGATAATCTGTTTAAAATAAAGCATGCAATAAGTTTCTGTTACCATTTTAAAATATTTACTAATGTAAATATGAATTAATCTTATTTATTTAATTAATTCATACATATTCCTTTAAGGAATTCATGTGACTAAATGTTGGAAAGTTTTTATTACTAATTACAGTTGCCTTTCATACCTTATAAAAAATACGTTTTGTTGGCACTGTATTAGTGTAAACTGTTGCTTCTATTGTATATTAAATAAATCAAAATCTTTCCTCTGCTGGCCTCCAGAAACCAAACGTGGCTCTGCATTCTCTTGCCTTACTCTTCCTGTGCAGCTGTGACTGTTGAACTGTGGAATGAACACCGCTAAGAGTGCAATCTCCTGTGTTTGCAGATAGAAGATCTCCCAAAACCCATAGAGAAAGCGAATTTGAAAGAAGGCTCTCATTTTGGACCCAAGGACCAAATGAACATTGCTTGGCGATATCAGAACCTCCCTTCTGTCCAGACAGAGCCAGACACAGACTTTGGACATCATTATGATATTACTCAGAAAATGGACCCTGCTCAAATGCAAAAAGTTAATATTACTTATTGGAATGCTGACGAAATTAATGACACATATTTCAATGGTAAAGCAAGATTTATAACAAATTTTCACAGACACGCTTTCACATTTTACCTTGAGTAATGTAATGTTAATTTTTGACTTGTTTTACTTTTAGGTAGCAACACGTACTATGAAGAGCTACTGGAATCAATTAAGCAACGCATTAAAAATGGCCAGTTCTACAGTGAAGATGTTCCGAAGAAAAGAAACGTGCTACGAATCGGAGTTCAGAGCTTGGGATCTCTCCTTTGGGGAAGAGACAGCACTAGTCTTATTCTATTTTTGTATAAATTGAGGTCTTTACTTCAATCATCTTACTGCGTTTGTCTTCTTACTATTCCTACTCATCTCTTTAAAGTATGTGAGAGTTTACATTGTATAATATTTATTATTGATGTAATAGACATTTCATTTTTAATAATATCTGCTTAGAGTTTTTCTTTCTGAAGTCCCTGCAATTACCATAACTGAGTAAATTCTCAATTAGACCTAGTTCATAAAATTAAATACCATACAAGTATAACAGATTAAACTTCTCATTGAACAGCCGATAATAAAGCATTTCAAAAATAGTGTTGTTTTGTTGTGGATAATTGAGAGTTCATGAGATAAAACAATAAAAAGTGTACTGTTTTGCAACTTTGTGATTGCACACTGTAGACAAAATTAATTTCAAGTAGAAGTATGAATAGTTAAAGGAGTTTTTTTCAGTATTTGTATTTTTTCTTGAAATGTAAGAATACTTATACTAGCTTCCTTCTTGTATTCCGAATTTTACTAATTTATTTCTTTGGAAGTAATTTCCTATAGGTTCTGCTACAAAAAATATTAATTATTTTCTTCTTCTTCTTAGATAATATATATATATATAATATGTTTATGCACTGTAGCAGAGATTCTTTCTAATGTTTAATTTTTATTTCTTAAGAAAATTTCAGATATACACAGATGTCAACACTTGTGTGACACTGCAGTGAAGTTGGAATCGTTTGCAGGATCAGACAGAGAGACAAACCCAATTTTTAAAGATTATCATGGTTTGTTTTACATAAACAAATTACCTGCAATTAATTCATTGTGTAGTCATGTTCCTGGAAGTTTCGATCTGGCCTTTAAATTACGGCGAAAGAGATTTTCCATTGAGGTAAGATTTGCTTGTAACCCAATTGGTACTTTAATCCTTTCAGTACACTAAAATGTGAAGGAAAATATTCATTATAACATCAGAGCCATAGCGGGGCTGGAGCAGCCAGTGCACAACACTGAGACCCCCTTGGTCAGGGCTCCAGCCAAGGAAGGTGCAGTTCCTGTCCAGCAATGCGTTGAAGGTGTCTCGTAGTTAAAAGAATTCTGTAACAAATTACTCACCCTCAGGATATGCAATTAAGATTATTTCTTATTGTTCCTGCAATTTAATGCAGGAAAATTATTTCAAGGATCGACAGCAACATCTCGCTGCACAGCAAAGAATATACTCATTGAGCATGGGCGGTATTCACAGTGAGTCCACTGCTTTGTCTGCAAATTTATGCCCATCGCAATCAGCTCTGCTACCTTTCTGACACCTACTAAGCAACCAGCCAACGAAAAAAAAAAAAATGAATTCTTAACGTTTTCATTTGTAAACTACATAGTGTAAAATTGGCAACACTACAGAATGAATATGCGAACAACTTGGGTTCCACAAGCTGTATTCGATCTGTGTTGTTGCCTGAACTACTTTATGTAGTTGAGGGCCAAAAATTTAAGAATTCATTTTCAGAGTAGTGGCCCACTAATGAATCACTCATCAAGTGGAGAATGTTGTCTACACTGGTTACATTAATATTGTAATCCGTACCTAGCATAAACAAATAAATTAAAAAAAATTAGATCTAATACTCGTGATTTCGTGTTGGTGAATTGCAGTAAGATGCTTCATTCTGTCCACCTCCTGCACCAGGGCCTCTGAAAACTTAGCTCATAACATTACAGAGATATTTGTATTACTATGCTCTGTACTCAAAATCAGGAACTTGGCATGACAGTCAGATGGGTATTCAGCAGCACCTGGTAGGATTATTTGAAAGTAGTGATTCCAGAACACCATATAAGGCTGTGGAAGATTAAGATTGCAAAATATGCCCCCAAACAGTTTTAACCAATTACATTTGGGTCAAAGATTCACCAATTTTCAGGACTTTTTACCTTTTTTTCTTCCTTTTTTTTTTCTACCCTATTGTTAAAAGTTGTAACACTTGCAATAGGTGAGAATGACTTTGCAAAAAACTCAATAATATAAACAAAAATTATTTAATTAAATTGTGGTAGGAATTTTGAATTTATAGCCTACTATTTCACCAATTTCCAGACGTGCTATTATAGAAAAAAGTTTTGTTTGTGCATTTGCATTCCCCATCCCCGGTGTTACAACTTTTTATGGAATATAATAGGGTGCTGCAAAGCATTTGCTTGCTCATACTTGCCCAGAAATTGTTCCGTTGGCACCTTCAGTTTGAGCATTCTAGAACTTCTCAAATTGTCTTTGCGGCAGACTGTCAAAACTTGAGTAACAGGCAGCATTGTACAATAGTTAAAATAAGCATTTGCTTGCAGGCACGCTTCTTTTCAAAATACAAAATACAGTGGTGTGTGTGCGTGTGTTTTTGTTTGTTTGTTCTGATGTCATGTCACTAATAATTTCACAATTATTCATTCTACTTTCGTTGTTCATTCCAGATGCTGCACTTGCCCCCTGAACTACAGGAAACTACTCAACGAGAACAAGATGATTTTGGGTCTGTAATGTCAGGGTGTTCCAGTCCAAGAAGTAAAACATTGGACTTCTAGGGAGGCCTTAATCCTTTCATTTCTGGAATATGGTTTTGATTTGAATTAACTCATAATCATATGGGAAGTGCACTTTAAGTGTTGCTAGATTGTTAATAATTATGTAAAAATACTTCTCTCTCTCTCTCTCTCTTTTTGCAGCTCATTTGTATTTATTGAAATATATATTTCTTAACAAAACAAAACAATTGTGAATAAATTATCAACATATCTGGAGAAGTTAGTATATTGGCTGTCCATTTACTAAAAAAATTTATATGGTCAGGTATATCACAAGTCGTTTCTCGAATCTCATTGAGATGTACTCCATAAATTATGGAACACAAATTTGGAGAATTTTGGATTCCCCCTAAATAATTACATAACACTTGTGTCTCCCCACTCCATTGATAAAAAGTAAAAATAATTTGTATTAAATTTATTTTGTGTTAACTATTAAAATTTATAATAATTAAAGAATGCACTCAAGAAACTACTAACTCACACATAATGGCCTGTTTTACCCAAAGATAGTATTACCCAAATACACATGTAGCGCTAGTGTAGCTTTACAAATTCAACGCTGCTCTCTGCGCCATATTGTAGGCAACTAGTTCTCTTGCAGGTTTTGACAGGCGTGTTGTGTCTGTAGAAGAGAGAGTTGTGGGTACTTCCCATGTATTATTTCATTGCAGTGTTTATCCTTGCTACACAAAGACCATGATTTATGCACCATTAAAAATATATAATAAGAGCTTCATGGTTCTGAAAGCCAAAGATTAAGCAGCTTTAAGGTTATGAGAAGCAAACTTTCAAAAACCCAAATGATACAACCAAGACATGTTTAATTTTGTTTTCTTGGTATAAGACTAAATAAAAGGAATGAATTTGGTAAATATCGAGAGGAAAAAAAATCAGCATTACATAACACTCAAGAATTAACACCTCCTACCCAGGGTCGTTTTGACAGCTTTTTCTTACTTTCACTGATATCTTCGCCCCATTCAATGCTGAAATATAAAGAACATCGTATCAATTCACATTATAAATATAAAATTGAAACGCATCTACCAACCAACATTCCAAATTATAAGTATTACCCAATGATGCACGACGCATAACTCTGTTATGCATATTTTTTGCATACTACAGTGTAATCATGAAACACTTTTTATACGTTTTTTACTTTCCCATATACATGCATATATATGGAGTAATAGTATATGTAGTGTAGGGAAAGTTACATATAAAACTTATAATAGTCGAGTCAAATAGTATCTGACCCAGGAAAAAATTCCGGAATTCGATTGTTGCATTCCCAGCATTGTTAATACAGCCTTAAAGAGCTAGTAATTTTTATTTCCAATATTTGAAAATAAATTATTTCTTTAAAGATTAATGTGTAAATGTATAACAAAAGGTCAAATGTAAAACTGAACAAAGAAATAATATACAAAATTGGAAATTCTAATTTACAACGCATTAGCTGTCTGAAGCGCAGTAAATTTACAGCGGGCTATTAGGCCCTATGTTTGTCACGAAATTATAGAAAAACTACTCGTATTTTCAAAAAACTAAGCATGACCTTATTTGAAGATGTATTTTTGATAAATACATTTCGTGGAGAAAACCATCTATCGCCAACCAAAGTACATTTTTTTGACATTTTCGTAAATTTTTTGTTTCCTAATGGTAAACGGAAATATTAATTTTAGAATATTAAAGAACACAAAAACCTCGTCCTAAATAGCAAATTTCATTTAAAAATTTGTAGCCATTTTTATGAAAATGGGTTTAAGCGCTACTAAAAATGCGAAATTTAAAGCTCTTTTCACAGAAAATGTTTGAGTTTTCAAAAAACTTAATTTGAAGACATTTGAAACACATTCACAAATACAATAATGTTTACAAATTGCTAGTAATGTGCGTATTAAAGATTTGAGAAACCTTTCAAAAAATTACGTTTGTATAATTTTTGAAAAAACAAAAAATATCCCAAAACTAACTTTACGTCATATTAAAGAGTGTCATTAGCACTATCCGTTTGAAAAGTTTAAAGAAAAAATTTGGAGCAGTTTTTGTGAAACTCTTTTGTATTTTTTTTTTAATTGCACATATTGCACCCAATATTGCGCGAAAACTACTAAAATTTTCAAAAATGACTTTATAGAAAGAACTCACTATGAACAAATTTTATTTGAAAAAAATCTCTATCTGCAATTTTGTAGTTGGAGGAAGATACCGAATAAAATTGTAACTTTCGCAATTTTCAAAAATTCAGAGTTATCCGAGAGAATCGGACCTACGCCACCTTAATAGTGTATTTTACTCTATTCTTACAAGAAGTTTAAAGAAAAAAATTGGAGCCGTTTTTGAGAAAATTTGAAAATGTCCGGGGGCTTGATGTAAAGTACCCCCCAAAATTAAAATATCGATTTCAAATTCAAGGGACCAAGAGATCAGCCAGATCGATCGGGGAGTATCAATTTTGGAGAAAATCGGTTGAGCGATTTAGTCCCTAGCGTTGTTCACAGATGAACTGACGTTTTGCTTTCAATTGGTTTTTCGGTAACAAGGACCCACAAAATAGGGATTCTGGCTGCACCACGTGTTAGAATTTTTTTTTCTTAATTTAGCAACAGGATTTATCCACTTTTCGTTACCCGGGCCCTGGAATAAGAGTTTTCTTGCCGAAAATCTGCCGTTCTTTTGCTCAGCTTTACATAACTTTCACTGTACTACAGGTACTGTGGCGGCACATTTAATTCACATTTAATTAATATTTATTCCTAAAATAATGTTTAGTCTTTCTCCTACCACGGTGATGTGTTCTCGGGAGGCGAACAAGCCCACGCTTGACGCGAGCAGAGAAGCAACCGCCAGATAAATGCTGACAGCCGGGGAAGGGGTAAATTCGGAGCCAAGAAGGGCGGGGAAGGGGAACCGGGGGATTCGCACGAGAAGCGCACGTAAGCGAGAATCACTTCACTTCATTTACTCGGTAGACTTACTTGGTGGACTTGCTTCGTTTCGTTCAGTTCAGAGAGTCATTTCGGTCCCCGGGTCTCATTCTGAAGAGACGTCCTAATTTTTTGATCCTGATCGAGAGATGTTCGCATTCGATTATTCTGAGTCCGGCGTTTAATGGCCGTACTACCAAAATTTCGCGAACGTTGAAATCATCCGTGGTATATGACCGCAAAGGATCGACTGTAATTGTGAATGATCCGCGACTACCTCGGTCGGCGAATGTCTACCCTATGCACGCGGGTACGAAGTGTCTGAGCCACGCCACGATTCGACGCTGCGACTGCAGGGTGAGCTGAAGGCCGCACCGGACCGCGGGCGACGCCCCAGACCGCTCACCACGCCCTCGACGGCCCAGCCGCCACACAACACCCCGACCGCCGCCGCCGTCGCTGCTGCCAGGCCACCGTTCCAGCCACCAGTGGCGTAGCGTCAGGGGACGCTGAGATGCTGAGCATCCCCGTATATAAGAACCTTAAATACTGTATTGATAATCTTACAAGTGGTCTGTTGAGCGAAACACGTTTTGTATTAATTTTAAATTGATTTCCTATGATTGAATTCGGCGGGCTGTTGAAGCTGGCCTCTGATTGCTTGGAAGCTAAAATACTTCAGCGTCTGCCGCCAGATTGCGACGAGCAATGACGCATGCGCAGATGGCGAGGTTCCCCTCTTCCCTCTTCACCCCTGGCCCAGAGAAACCCGACTGCTTTACGCTAGCGTCTACTGCGGAAAGAAACTCATTTGTGCACGAGAGCGCAGCACACTTCAGGCGTTCAGTAAATTATCTTTCTCTCTCTCACTCGGGAGTCCCCACTCGGTCATGGGTACAAACTGTAGAAATAGTGCCTGACTACTATTTCTTAATTAATATCCAAGAAATCGTATTATCTCTTAAATAGATTACATATTATTTAAGTCTGCAATGTATAAATTAACAAATGGTCTTATTGCCATTCGCGTATAAGAATTAAAGCTGAGCCATTGTATAATTTGCTTTCAAGACATCGGCAGCGCTGACTGCTGTGAGGATTTTGTGGGAAGCGCCTACACCGTCGTAAGCAATCGAGATCGTTGGAAGTAGTCCCAGTGTATCTGCCTTGTGTTGCGTTCGCCTGTTAGATGAAATAGTTGATAGTGACATTTTGTGTGTTATTGTTGAGCATCCCCAAAAATGTGAGTCACGCTACGCCACTGCCAGCCACCCTCCCAGCTGGTAGGGTCGTCAACCCCGACCGCCGCCGCCGCTGCGGCGCCAATTGGCACAGCATCCTTTCCAAGAGTATAGCTCGGGCTAACCCGCGCTTACGGGTACTTCAGACTGCTTTTCACGCATGACGTGATCTTTATTGTCATTAAAGAGGCCTCAGACGAGAGTTGTGCTTTGACAACTAACGTCTTATTGACGAGGCTAATTTTGTGATAATTTTCAAGATCAATTTAATGATTCATTTTGTTCTTCTTTTGGAAATCTTGACAAGAGTTTCATTTAATAATAGCTCATCAGGCAGGGCATGATTCTATCCTATTCTATCATAAATTTATTTTGTAACTTCCCTGACAGCCAGTCAGGAATAAATTCAATGTTTACCAGTGAAGCATGCGTAAGGAACAACAACTAAAAAAAAAAAACAACTAAACCGACTGAGCTGACGCCGAGGCAACACAGCACATCCCTTCGAGACCCGTGCGTGACAGTACATACGTATAGTAGACGGGAAAGTAAATATTGTACCTACAATATGTTTTATCAGTATGTGCGACCCTATGAGTAAAAGCAAAAATAACTCTAATGAGAAAATTTTAGAAATTAAACAAAAATATGTATGGTCGGTTGCGATGTATGCTCGGTTTTTTAAGAATGTGACTTTAACCCTCCAAGGACGAAAATTATTTTTTATCAAAAAAATTAAACTTCGTTACATTTTTTAATTTAACTACTTTAGTTTAATCTCCAAAAAATATTGAAAAAAATATTCTATGATTCAGCGAGGCGTGGGAGGGTGTGACGTATACGTCACACTCGTCCTTTGGGGGTGATAACTGTGCTGGGTTGAAAGAGAGAAAATATTTAACGAGGAAAGCATTTATTTTCGAAGCATACGGTTAAATGACTGGTCAATGACTACAATATCATTAGTAAACATATTACACTTCTTACACAGCAGAAAAATAGTGTTCATTTTTTTGTATGAAATGGTACATTGCATTTCAAGCATAAACCTACGTCACATTTTGTGCACATTGAAGCAACGACACTTTTGCATCCATCATTAGCACACCTTCTTCTCTTTTTATTTTCAACTTCCCCAAGTAGATGGTCAGCTCTGTCATAGCGAATGTCGTCTAAAACTCGCGTTGACCTGTTCGACGACAGAGCTGTTGGACCCACAGATTTGACAGGTGTTTTGTATCTCGTGAGGTATGTGATAGCAATCTCTCTTCTGAATTCCAGCTTAGTGATATTTTTTCCAGTCTTCTTGAAAATCAGCCAAGCATTATTTATAGCTGCATCTATAAGCCATGTCAGTATTGCCCAGTACCATTTCTTCCCTCTGATTGATATACGGTACTGATTGATGTCTTGATCCATTCGATCTGTACCACCCATGTTTCTGTTGTATGTGGTAATAATAGCTGGTTGAGGGACATTTATATGTTTTTTTTCTTTCGAAGAATAACATGCTTGATTGGAGATTCTCCGAGCGAATTTGATGCAACAGCAACCACATTATTGTCCATCCATTTCCCAACAAGAATTCCATCATTTTTCTCTATTGTGCTTCGAAATATCCCACGATCCATCTTCATCATTTGTTCATGCGATGGTAACAGGCAATCTTTAGGAATCCTGTTTTTCCTAATGGTTCCAGTCCCTGAGTATCCGCGTTCTTTCAAATGCTTGAGAAGGTTGAAGCTGGTGAATAAGTTGTCTGTAATTATATGATAAGGATAACTTCTTTTATGATCTGGCAGTTCATCTAAGAATGAAATCAAGGGAGCAGTGGCTTTACCAAAAATCTTTTCATATTCAGAGTTTGTCACTGGTATATTTTTCCCTTGATAGACTTCAAAATTTATCAAATACCCGTAGAATGTATTCAGACACCATATTTTGTACCCAAACCTTATGGGTTTACCACGAATGAACTGCTTGTAAGGATGTGGGCCAAAGTACTTCACCATGGATTCGTCATAATCAAGAAATTCACATTCAAGAAAGTTATCAATAAAACGTTTCTTGAGAAGATTCATGAGTGGGCGGAGCTTGAATAATCTGTCATTATTGTCAATATCAGAATTATCAGCAACATGAAAGTATTTGGCTATGAATAAAAATCTGTCCCTCCGCATACATTCAGATACTAATATATTCTTCATGTCTGGCTTGGTATCCCAGTAACTTTTTTTCCCTGGCAAAACATTATAACCAGAAAGGATCAGTACACCCAGAAAAGCCTTTATCTCTTCTGCCGTAACATTCATATTACTTTCATTTTTTGACAAAGCATATTTCTTGGTCTCCGTAAGGAAAAGGGAAATCACCTCTTCATCTATAAAGATTTCAAAAATTTGAACGGGTGTCATATTTTTATATTTGTCGGCATAGTCTTCTGGAAATATCCCATCTTTTTTTATTGAATCAACTAGATCTCCATCTATCCACTCACGTTCCCTTTTTGCGGAATACCGCAAAATAATAATCGTGTACCGGGCCTCCAATGCGAATTCCATTAGACAAAACTGCCTCGGCTTCACTCACCAATTGATTGCCACACAGATTGTCCAGTAGACCTCCTGTGTCCTCATCACCACTGTCTTCATCAGTCAGCTCGTTTGCGGGCGGTGGTGCAATAAAAATATCCTCTACTTCTATATTATCATCACCATTATCATTACCAACGATGACTTGAATGTCTTCTTCAAGCAACTGAATTATCTCTGCGACAGTCAGTCCGTCTCTAAAACGGTCGTTATTCCTGATAAATGAAAATGTATATAAACATTTCAATTTTCGACTTTGAAATGGAACAAAATGAAAAAAATGTGGAAAATGTGGAGACGCGTGAAAAGCTACGGGGAAGGACGAGTGTGACGTATACGTCACACTGACATTTTCACGCCTCCACACCTTCCCGTAACAATAATAAAATTAATTAAATCATTTTAATTACTTTTAATACTATCTGTGATAAATAAACCATTGACATAAATTGAATTGCTAACAATATAAGCTATAAATTCAACTTACCTAACATCTGGGTCCATCGAAAATATATCACAATTTTTAAACACCGTCAAAAACTCTTATAACGCCTTCCTCGGACAAGATCGCACTATGAACTGACGAACCAGACCCTTCTGCGACTACAATGCCCTGACACGCACAGAAATATCGACTTGCAGAGACAGGAAATTATATATTATTATTATATATAGACGTGCCACAACTTGTTCGCTGTGACGTATACGTCACACTCGTCCTTGGAGGGTTAAATTACGAATTATTACGAATAATAGTTATCTCATTTGTAGGCAATTACAGACGTCTTGACCAGATATCTTGTCAGCGATTAGCCGATAATTATGTAATTATCTTAGTAGAAAACAATGATAAATCGTATTTTTTTTAAATCTTTACCAGTGTGTAAGGAAGGGGTAATGACAGATGTGTATAGAGTCTGTCTCTACCTTCAATCACATGTAACATTGCAACGGAGAAACGCACCTGATCGAAACGAGAATGATATTTACTGAGAAGCGATACCTTGGGTTCGTACACATATCTCTTGATCTCTCTTTTCTTGCTATCTCGTCTTCTCCATCTGTAATTCTAGTTTGATACCACCACATTATGCTGTCCACGTAAACTGAAACTACTGTATATCTCTGACAGCGATATACCGTATAATTTCCAAGGAAACGTCAGTGACATATACTTCAGATTCTCGCGCGTGATACGCAGGTCCTCGTAGCAAATTTTGGAAATCTATAACTTGCATATTACTCCACGAAATATTCCATGCGCTGGCAAATGACTACACGTGAAATATCACCCGACACCTTGCACCAGCGTGTGATTCACTCTTCCGCAATTACCCAGCCTTACGCGCTGTCGTGAGATCGGCAGTCAATTGTAAAGATAATTTGCCACATCACGAACTCATTGTAAAATAATATGAACCTGTAATATATGCAGTTTCCTTACGTCTGCATAATGCTCTACAGGGACTGGGCTATTTGCGATAAAACGTTGGAAGATGGAACGCAGACAACTTTTGTGAAAGAAAGGGAGTGAGAATGTTCCATTGAAGTCAGAGCTAGGAGTGTGGTAAGTTTTTACTTTCCCATATACGTAGTATAGGGAAAGTTATGTAATGTTGCGCGAAAAAAACGAGGATTTTCGGCAGGAAAATTTATTCCAGGACTCTGGTAACGAAAAAGTGGATAAATCCTGTTGCTAAATTAAGAAAAAAATCTCCCAACACGTGGTGCAGCCAGAATCCCTGTTTTGTGGGTCCTTAATATATAAAAAAAACGATTGAAAGAAAAATGTCTGTCTGTGAACAACGCCAGTGACTAAACCGTTCAGCCGATTTTCTCCAAAATTGATACTCCCCGATCAATCTCACTGATCTCGTGGCCCCTTGAATTTGAAACCGATATTTTAATTTTGGGGGGTACTTCACATGAAGCCCCTGGGACATTTTCAAGATTTCAAAAAAAAAAATGTCGCCAACAATGTTGACTAAATTTTGTTGTTGGGTAGCCTGAAGGTAATTTAAGAGAATGGTGCAGGTCATGCTTTTTGAAAACTGATTTTTCGAAAATTGAAAACTCAACATTTTTTCGGAGTCGTCTTACAACTACAATTATGAAGATACAATTTTTTTCTTAATGATATGTGCTCATCAAAAACAGATCAAGTAAGGTCATGTTGAATTTTTGAAAATATGAGTAGTTTGTCTATGATTTCCTGACAAACATAATAGCCCGCTCGGGATTGACTGCGCTTCGTTTTTGGCGTCTTCTTACAACGACAATTGTGTAAAATTCGATTTTTTTTCCCCTCAATGAAATGTGTTTATCAAAACTACATCTTCAAATAAGGTCATGCTTGATTTTTTGAAAAATACGAGTAGTTTTTCTATAATTTCGTGACAAACATAATAGCCGACAAATTTACTGCGCTTCAGACAGCTGGATGCGTCGTAAATTAGAATTTGCAATTGTGTATATTATTTCTTTGTTCGTTTCTTACATTCGATCTTTTGTTATACACTTACACATTCACCTTTTAGAAATTATTTATTTTTAAATATTTGAAACAAAAATTGCTAGCTCTTACGAATATAAACGACGCAGGGAATGCAACAATGGAATTCCGTTTCGTGCTCGCGAATTTCTGTGAATTACGTGTCTTTGTTGTGACTTGATATAGCTGTATGAAAAGGGGTTATAATTGTCAAATTTACGTTGATGTTTGCATGAAAATATTTAGTTTTCGCACCAAATGTTGTGCCATTCGTAATGAGCAGAGTATTATTTTTTCTGCTTGGTTTTAGAATACTCTTCTCTAATCAAGGCCCTATGAAATGCATTTCTAAATTGTCCGGGGTATGAGGCTTCTTTTTCCAATACAAGTTTACAAAACTTTTGTATTACATTTTTATGCAGTTGTAGAATTCCCATAGTTCTGACAACACTGCGATGGAAACAGTGAGTTGTTCGCGTCTTGGTTGAATTGAACGTTTTCAAATAATAGGTAAGGTGTTAGTAGCGCATAAAGTGCAATATTTCAATACTACCTAGCTGTTTCCAGTAACACGGGAAAGTATGTTGTAGCACCACTAGTTTTTCATTTAAATTTAACTCACAAATTGAAATCCACAGTAAGTACAGGAGGCAACATGGAAACGAAAAATTGATTTCTACTTACGTGAAGATAGCTCAAGAATAGGTTGAATCACCTCAACTGCACCTGACTCATCACCTCATCTATACCTGACTTTGTCTTCAAAACTCATTATCGTATTTGCAGAGGAGGAACCACAAGACTTCGCGAAGAAACAAATCAAAAGCTTCTCTCAATACGAAATCTAGTATACAGTGTAATGAAATTAGCTGTTAGAGAAACTGTTTTATGACTCGCGAGAAATCGTGATGATGTTGAGCGTTCTATAGTAAATTGAGTAGAGGCAGTAAATGACTTGTCAGGTGCTGATACACATGCTTATTTGATGTGCATGAAAGCACGGCATCAGCCCCCAAAGAAGACAGCAGTGGCGTAGCGTTAGGGGACGCTAAGATCAGCATCCCCACGTCAAATATTAATCAAAGAATACTAAATATTGTATCGATAAATTTACAAGTGGACCATTGAGTGAAGCACGTTTTGTATTAATTTTAAAAGTGATTTCCTGCGATTGAATTCGGCGTTCCGGCGCTGGCTTTCTGATTGCTTGTGCTAAAACGGTTCTAGCATCTGCCAAGAGATTGCGAAGGGCAATGATGCATGCGCAGATGGCGAGGTTCCCACCTCACCCCTCTCCGAAAGATTCACGAGTTTCGCTAGCGTACGACAGAGGCGTAAGAGCAAGTTGCTCGTTTGTGCACGAGAGCGCAGCACACTTGACGCTGCCAGTGAAATATTTTTCTTTCTCACTTGAGATCCTCTGCTTGGTCATGGGCACAAACAAGAGAAATAGTGCTTGTCTACTAATTCTTACTTAATATATAAAAGATGAATTCTTCCCAACATATATTTAATATTATTTTGGTCTGAACTGTATAAATTCACAAGTGATCTCATTGCTAATCGCGCATGAGAATTAAAGCTGAGCCATTGCGTAATTTGCTTTCAAGAACTCTCCTGACATAAATCTGTTGAAGTATTGGAACATTTGTTTTAAAAAACACAGATTCTAGAGAACATTAAAGATCATGATGTTGGCGTTATTGTTGAGCATCCCCAAACGCGCGAGTCACGCTGCGCCACTGGAAGACGGGAACACTTGTCACAGTCAGGCCCTGTATAGATGTAGAGTCAGCAATGCAAACTATTTTGTTTTCTTGCAAACAGGGACGAGGAATACTAATTTACCATTGAGGAACTGATAAACGTGACTGAAGGTAATTTTCTTCCACATCCAAAAATAGTTAAAGCACGTGTATCTTATGTTGTGTCCTTTAGTGTTCTGTGATGTTGTGTTTTAAGGAACAGATATTCTCCGTGCCAGCAAATACGTCTCTACTCATTCTGTGAGTATCAGTGTTGATCATTTAACAATACCAATCATTTGTTTACGATAGTTGTTTTTTTAGCTTGTTCAAGTGAAACTAGAGCGCCGCCGCGAGATAGGTTCGCTGGAAAGAGCTATTCTCCCGCTTTGGTCACAGGCCCAAAAAGCAACCGTTTTCAGTGCGCACTAGCACCTAAATCATAAATTTAAAGTTAATATATGAATTTTGTAGAAAATTTTATCTACTTTAATTTTGTAAATTACAATTGTTTCGATAAAACTAATATTTTTAAAGATATGAGCGAAGAACTAAAAAGAGAGCAAATTTTTAGGGTTTTTTGCAAATTTCTCGGCGAAGCCGACCTTTGGGGTGGCAAGACAACAAATCCGAATTCAGGACCCTAAAAAACATATAGAACCATTGAGAAAAAAAACTTACGGATTTTTTCCCTGAACCAGGCCCTTTTGAGCACCATTTTGTCTGGACTATACTGCTGCGCGAAAAAAAAGTGGATTTTCAGCTGACAAAAATTCATTGCCGGGCCATGACAACGGAAAAGTACATTAATCCAGTAGCTAAATTAAGAAAAAAACCCCAACACGTGGTGTAGCCAGAATCCCTGTTTTGTGTGTCATTGACTCCGAAAAACCAATTGAAAGCAAAACGTCCGCCTATCTGCCTGTCTATCCGTCCGTCCGTCTTAAACTACACTAGCGCCTAAACCATCCGTAGGATTTTTTTCCAATTGAAGAAACCCCTGTCGATCTGGCTCGAGTCGAACCTTTGAGATTTTGAAAAAAGATTCTATTAAATTTTGGGGTACTTTACATAAAGTCCCCCCGGACGTTTTCAAAATTTTTTCAAAAAGGCTCCAAATATTTTTCTTTAAAAATCTTGTAAGAATAGAGTAAAATACACTTATTAAGGTAGCCTAGATCCTAATTTCACAGTTAACTCCGAATGTTCGAAAATTACAAAAGTTTGCATTTTTTCAGCCTCTTCCTACAACTACACAATTCAAGATAGAGATTTTTTCAAGAAAAAATTTGTTTTCCATTCCTTTCATTCTCATGTACATTTTTTGAAAATTTTAGACGTTTTCGCGCAATATTGCGTGCATATGCAATTTAAAAAAACTACAAAAACAATATTTTCACAAATCCAATTTTTTCTTTGAATTTTTGGTAATGATAGTGCGTAATGTACACTATGAGATGCCATAAACGTCATATTGCTCTATTCTTTTGTTTTTTCAAAAATTACAAAAATTATTTTTTGTCTTGTCTCTCACGACATTAATATTTACATTAGCGGCGATTTGTTTACGTTGTTATGTTAATGAGTACATGTGCTTTAAATAATGTCAAGTAAAGTTTCTCGAAAACTCGACCGTTTTCTGTGAAAACTAGCTCAAAATTCTGCATTTTCAGAAACGTTCAAACGCCATTTTCTCATAAATGGCTCCAAATTTTTTCTTCAAACTTTTGGAACGGATAGTGCTAATTGCACTCTTTAATATGACGTAAAGTTCATTTGGGGTATTCCTTTTGTTTTTTCAAACATTACACATGTCAAATTTTTGAAAGATCTTTCACACCGTTAATATGATATTTCCAGCAATTTGTAAACACTATTATATTGGTGGGTTAATGTGCTTCAGATGACTTCTAAATGAAGTTTTTGGCCTGGGCCCTTCAGGCCCGTGAGTTGTCACAGCACTGATCTTGGCTTAACTTTTACACAAATAAAATCTTGAACAGGGACGGCTCGTCTTAAGGGGCCGGGCCCCACCAAGATTTAATAAAGCAAAAAAATGTTTATTTATCTTTATCGTAATCTCTTTGTGATAATTGTAGTACTTTATTGGAATTGTTCATTCGTGAAGATCGACAATTCATTCCCAGAGCTCATTCCAAGTGTCAAAAACCAAGAATTGGGGATCATAGTTACTTGCCGCCCTCCAAGATACCTTTAGTAGCGCTCAAGGGGCCCGGCCTTCGTGGGCCCCAAAGCAGTAACTTTATTCCGTTTACAAGGTCAGCGCCCTTTCATACTGGGCGCGACCACAGCTTGCTATACTGCAATTTTTCTAACTGCGACCCTCAAGGCCACTCAAATCCCATCTTCGCGATGGAATATTTCACGGCATTTCGCGTCTTTCTCAGTTGTTCCGCTAGATTTCGCACGATCGCGACCGTATGAAGCAGTGGTTGCGATCATGCGACTTCTACCGGCAAGACCGAGAAAAGACGCGAAATGCCGTGACATATTCCAACGCGAAGATGGGATTTGAGTGGCCTTGAGGGTCGCAGTTAGAAAACTCGCTGTATAATTTTAGCAGTCCGAGGGGCTCGCACCAGCAGGCCCTGCTCAGAGGCTGAGCTCGCGGTTTTCAAAGTGAACATGAAAGTTCTGCGCGCTATAAGATGAACACAGTGGATTCGTTACACCGTTTTCAGTTTTCTTCACTGAGACTTGAAGAAAAAATTGTTATTAAACTGTTAAGAGCACATCAACCTAGTGACTTTTCATTTACATAAGTTGATGGGAAGAAAAATGAACATTCTGTAATTCGTAATTTCAGCAAAAAACTATGGTTCACTGTGAGTGAAGAAAAACAAAGCTTATTTTGGTTTTTTGTTTATTATTTGGTGGTGAGGGGTTGTGGATGACAGTAGACCGTAAGGATCTGAAACATTTGAGGGAAATGATAAAGAAACACAAAGAAACGCGCGAAGCAACACGAAGAAGTTGCATTTAGAAAACGCTTGTAAATTTAAAACTTTTCGAACCTTGAATATTGTTGTACAGATTGATTCGGCGGTCAAACTTTCAATCTAGAAACATAATGAACAAGTCGAAAAAATAACCTATTTTAGGTAGAGAGATTGAGTGTTTAAAATTCGGTGGTACTCATGAACCAGCATTGAAAGAGCATGATGAATCTGAAGATTCAAAATACCGTGCAAGGTTTTAGACTTATCGTTATTCGGCAATCTAGCTAGTGTGTTAAATGAACCTTTAAACATTTTTTCTGTTTATAAATATAACTCACACGACGTAGAACGAGCTGCTAGATTCTATGTATGAAATGTATTTGGACGAAGTGAAGAGAGACATAAATGTAGCAGATTTTGTTTCTCTGCAGGCCGATTAAACTACTGACATAACACGACGAAGTCAATTTGTCTTAATTTTACGATATGTTCCCCTTTCGAACTCTTAGCATTCAGAAAGATAAGCTAAGGCATTAGCGTAATTTTTACAAAAATCATTTGTTTCCGTTGACACACCAATATTTGATTAAACATCTTAATGAAAATTCCTACTTCTGTTTTTGTGGAAAACGTATAGATTTAAAGGTTTAATTAATTAACTGATAATTAATATTAATAAATAATTCATTAAATGACAATTATTTAATTAAATAAGATTGATTATGAGATGATATTCGTGCTTTTTGCGCCTGGCCCCACCAAGAAAAAATGTCACGAGCCGCCACTGGTCTTGAATATCCACAAAATATTAGTGGCTCATACATGTGTATTGTTCTTTCGAGTGGGTTATTTATGATATTGCAAACATTTGGAACATCTGCATAGGCTTGCAGGTGAAACATCTGAGGATGACAGAAACGGCTGACGGCTGTCCTCAGAAGCTCTGCGAGTCACGTGCCCTGGACATAAATCTGGCGTAGGTGGCGCGCTCATTTGAAAACATTCCAAGGGGGCGACATAACCCATAACCTATGTTACGCTGAAGAGGGAGGGAGTGGTGCGAGCCACTGTTTAGTGATTCATGATGCTGATATTTCTAAAAGTTTTTAATATTTACTTAAATAATTTATTCGATTCAGTCTTAAACAAAACCTTAATGGCAAATTAAATTAAAATGATATAAATAAATTAGTTATGATGTAAAAATTGGAATTATTTTTTCATCAATAGTGTCAATATACTCAAAACTGATTTATTAATATACTCAAAACTGATTTATAGTAGATTCTAGAATCCAATTAAATTTGCACAGTAGACTCGGTGCCCATGAATAATCCATGATGACATGTGCATGACTTGTCAGATGGTTTTTTGCCTGCTTACCCTTGATTCAAACATTGTTCCTGATTGTATTGTCACTTCACATCATCAATTAATTCTGACTTTAATTATCATAAATTTTAATATATGACTTAAAATTAATACAACTCATTGTTCTTTCTTTATAATTTTCAAGTATTGAAATTGGAGGTGGGGAAAGCAAGCATTATGTTATTATTTACCAGGAGTTCAAGTGTATGTTACAGACAGAGAAAAGGTACTCAAAATACCCCAAATTTGCATTATAATACAACATAATAGATTCTTTGTGATAGTGAACATTTGTATGTATAAGCAAGTGGTTTCAGTTTGGGTGCAATTTTTTCAAGAATAAAATACTAAATATTATTTATTCCGGCTGAAGATTTTTTTATTAGCTCATTCTCATAAAAGATAGAGATTGTAAGTTGGATGTTGTTGCAAGTTGGAATAATATCCCTTATGCTTGACTTTTGTGAAGTTTCCTTGCAATATTTGGAAAATGATTGCCGAAGATGTTGGCAATTTTCTTGGATGTTACTGTTAATTTATTATCATTTATTTCAAAGTTTTAATCTCTAGTTTTCTGTACTGTTTTTATTTCCACACTCATATTCCACTGGCTTTCATTTTGTTGTTTGATTCTTCAATGAATTGAGCTGTTATAAGATTCTTTGCAAAGTTTATTACTTTGTTGAGAATTGTTTTGAAGTTTTTATAGTGTTGTGAGAGTGCAATGCTTTCCGAGAACTATTTAATGAGAACATGTTGATTTCTCTTTCCCTCACCAGAAATTTGTGTGCACTGTTTTACCCATCCATTGGATTTACTATAAGAATTTACTTTCTTTAAATGAAGTGGGAAGGACTCACTAAAGTGGAATGTTAATATGTGAGAAAAAAACAGTGAAAGTATTATCTACTTTTGTCTTAGTCATGACTTTAGACCATATTTGTTCTGAGAGATGATGTATGAACACAGTTAACAGCCATGTTAATGCACAAGCCCAAAGGGCCAGAGCCCAGGGCCCTAAGTAGTTCTTAAAAAAATTATTTAATACTATTTTTTTCAGAAAATAAAAGTTAGAAACGTGTATAAAAAGAGATATATGATTAAACTATATGCAAAAACTGGCATAATGGAATAAAGCATTGCACATCATTGGATTCCATTAATTAATTAATTAAATTCCATTAATTAATAATTACATTCTATTAATTCCATTAATTTCATCAAAGGATAATATATTATTAACAGAAGCAGCAATAAAATATTTTATTGTTCAAGCCATAGCATCATCAATATTATTAACTTTCATAATCTTAAATTTGATTACATGCATCCTTAATGAAGATATTATTAATTTAATCATCTCTGTCACCCATATAGTATAGAATGTTGTTGGTAGATGAGATTCAATTTTATATTTATAATGTGAATTGATAGGATTTTCTTTATATTTCAGCATCAAATAGGGAGGGGGGGACGAGATTGGTGAAAGTAAGAATAGGGGGCCCCCAAATTAACCTAGGCCCAAGGGCCCCCAATGTTGTTAAAGGTACGATGTGTTTCAGTTTTCTTTGGAAGTGTTGTAGGGATTTAGTTAGAGTAATTGTGCCTAGTTATCAGTAAAACCTCTTAAGAATGGGCATGAAAGCTTCCAGACGGTGGGCAATATAGACGTACAATAAAGGAATGGAATGAAGGTATGTCCTGTAACTAATTTGTTATTTAGATGGGCAGTAGTTATAACAAAATCTATGGGTAAGTGTTCTTGAACATATTTCACCATCTGCACTAGACTAGAGCTTGGATTTGTCCTACATGAGATGGAACCTGTGGGTGAGATTTTTTCTCATTGAGGCAGTGATCACCGATAAAGCAGATAACTCATGCAAGTGTAGGTGGGTGGCTAATATAGAATCTTGATTTCCTTTTTTATTTTTTAGGGACTGTAAATATTGATGAAATATTGTAATAACTTCGTGATTTTGTTTTGTGTACATAAATTGCTGACTATCTAGGGCATCTACCTCCCACATGTTCACCTGAGGATATAAGAGGAAGCAATGTGTAGCTAACTGTTGTGGTGGTGGTGAAGCCACAGAGGAAACAGGTGTGCAAGGTGTGTGTGTGTGTGTGTGTGTGTGCAAGTGTTATATAATTATTTGGGGGGAGGACAAGCATTACAGGGGGAAAGAGGTACCTAAAATACTCCAACTATACACTGCATAAATTATGGACAAAGCCCTGGAGAGTGCACCTAGGGACTCTAGTAACATGTCACAGCGGAGTGAGGCATGCTATTGCCACCAGCAGCATACCTAGACATCCCCATCGTACACCAATGACACCGCTGTCCCCACAGACTTTCCTATGGAACAGTGGGGGTTCATCTATCAAGGATGACTGTAGGAAATATTGAAAGGGAGGTCATTTAAAGCAAAGGACATACATTTAAAAAAATATTTTATTTATGGTAATAACTATTTTTATGGTATACATTACTCTCAATTTGTATATTTTTATTTAGAAACAGTTTGGAAATAAAATATATCATTTATATTCCAATTAATCATTCAATTACTATTCTACTTCTTCTGCTCAAAATTGTTTGAATGATAGCATGATGTCAGCATTTAAAATATTAAATTAAAAAAAAAATTAGTTATGAATTACTTTAAACAAATTCACAAATAAATATTATTTTGAAGCATATTTATAATTATTTATTATATAAATAATATTGTAAATATCCAAGGGAGGCCATTGGGATCATTTAATTTTTTCTCTAGCCTCATCCACATAAGACTGATGAATACTGCCAATTGCCCAAAGAATTTTTTATTTAACTATTTCTGGGGTTGGACTTGTAAATATTCTCCATTACCAGACTGCAAGAACAAAGGTCCACAGCCAAAGGCAGCTCACTACATAACTCTAAGAAAGAAGAGCTAATTAATTTGTTACTATTGAAAAACCAAACCTTCTTTCTTTCATGTCAAATGTTGAACATTGCTTCTGAATTATGTTTTTAATGACTTACACTCTCATGGTTTGCCCTCAGATACACAAAAGCAAGGCCAGTTTTTGTATAGTTTTTATTTTACAATTAGGCTTCATTATTTATCAGCAAGTTGAAACTTGTTACATCAGAGGACAAATTTTTATTTCTCCCAAAAATCAGAACCAAAATGACATTTTGGAACCAAACAAAACCTATTTCATGACCATTTTTATGACTAATGCATTTTATACTATTGTATCAACTGTGTACCACATTTTCACGGGACCAAGTCTTATAAATTATCATAGAGACTCTACCCTTGTTTAAGTTGCTGTGTTCATTCACTTAAACTTTTTTAAAAAATTCAGTGCTCTAAGTGATGCTAATATGAACGAAACTGTTGGTGAAGAATTTCTCTGCATCATTTCAGCCCTTTGTTTGCCTTCAATAGCTACATGGGAATGTTAAAAAACCTTTCATTTTCTGTGAATAGTGATATGTGATAATGGTTTCTAAGTTAATTACATGCAGTGAAAGACAGAAACAACATACTACCAATCTGCATCCTTCATCAGGTTTGTTGGAGTATCACCTTGCTTAATACTTTTAATCATAAATCTACACCACACGCTCTCCCCTTAGATTTTCTTGTTCAGTAACACTTTTTTCTATTCTATTCGCTGATAATCCATAATAACCTTTTTAATAAAAAAAACTGTAACCACTCTTTTAAAGTCTGTGATTCCATTGACATGAACATACTATTTTCAAAATAATTTTTTTCACTTCATACAAACTTCCCACAAACTTTCCTCTTGTGCATATTCCTTTAATTTTATGTCATGTTCAATAACTTTGTTAAGAAATTTCAGAAAAAAAACAACAAAAAACAATAAAACATTCATACGACGTAATTTCTGTGCAGCTCTCAACTTCTTGACAAGAGAGGCCTTGAAGAAATTAGGTACCCCGGAATACAAAAAAAATGGTAAATTATGACATTTTTGTTTTAATTAAAGTATTAACAAATTTGAAGAATAGAAATAATTTAAAATTGGTATTATCTGAGATCTCTTCACAAGTTCACTTAATAATCACAACTGTGACTTGAGGTTTGAAATCAGGAAAGGGAAATTAAAATTCAGAACAATTTTAATATTACTACTTGAAGTGAATACATTCTTTTGTTAAAATTACTGCATTTCATTTCACCTAGGAATGTAATTTGGATGTACAGAGTGATTTCTTAAGGAATGTAAAAAGGAAATAAATGAAACAAAAAATATAAGTAAACACCTATATATTAAGAAAAAATAACAAAAATTCTATGAAAAATAAATGCCACAAAATTAGCAAAAATCAAACAATCTGTTACCCTTACAATTATTTTTTTATGATAAATCAAATTAAAATCAGGAAGATCATTATAGCAAGAGAAAAACCTGGTATCACATACTTCAAGACAAAAGTGGGCTGGCTCATCCGTTTAAACCTATTTGTTACTGAGGTTAACGTTTGTAAACCAACACAATTTATGACAAAGTGTGCGACTGTTTTGTATCACAGTTCATAAAAGATAACAATGCATCTTTAAGAAAGACAATCAGACCAATGAAAAAAGGTGTATATTCTATTCTAAAATGTATATATTCTGTTCTAAAATGTGTACATTTATTTCAGCTTATTCCAAAATTGCAAATCTTCACATAAGTTTGCAATAATGAAAAACTCTGAATAACTTCCTGAGTACTACAAGTGTAAATGCTAATTACTTTAAGTGCATGTGTACTCATATGTCAGTTACAATTCCTTGTTTTCAATAATTTTCTTGTACCCAAAAATATACGTTGATTTTTGACAAAAATAATTAAAGTGTAGCATCTGTGAAATTATTTCAAAATTGCAAATATTGCAACAGTATGTTTCTATTTCTCTTTTGGAAAAAATAATTAAGACTTACGAATACAAATAGGTGAAATTCTTGTCTGGTTCGATAATATCAATTCATCTGTAATGAATTTAGTAACCAAACAAGAGCATTTCTTTGTTCAAAGAAAAAATCAAATTAAAAAGTATTGAGATATTCCTGTAAGCAAAAATTATGAAATGAGAGCTAAATAATTTTCAAGTAGATACAACATGCCTTAAGTCAGTCTTTCTGAAATCAACACAATGTTTCAACTTAATATTCTTATTTTATGAAAAATTACATTTTTCTTTTAATCACATAATTGGAAAATCGCAGATTACCCACTCACTAGCATGTCAATTCACACACCTTACAAGCTCATGCAATTATCATCATCTTGCTATAAGTTGAAAATATCGATGCTTCTTCAAACCCAAACTTATCAAAAATGTTTCTAAGAAACATTAATTTTTGGAATATGGGGCTAATATAACCAAATAAATCAAGGAAATAATACCCATTTTAATTAATAAATATTTTCTTCCAGTTAAAAATGAAAGCATGATTCTCTCAAATATTCTACCAAGGTACTGCTCAACATATTAGTACAATCTTGCTACTAAAGATACTGCTAGATATAATACTAGTTCACTACACCCGTGTCCCATTCTGTTTAATATGCAAAGCGGAGTTTTGAATCATAGTTCAGTTTATCCAAATTTGGTGTGCATGCGTAGTTGATCATTGGCGGAGGCCCACACATCAGCACCAAAGTGTCAGGGCTTGGAGGGAACAAATGGTCCTCAATCATTTCTGAAGAGATGAATCCCACACTATAACGCCAACCTGTGACACACAATTAGTTACACACAAAATTTTAAATGCATTTCATGTGGCACATCAACTATACAAGAAACCTTCAAAGATTGAACTCACTGTCAGTTGGGCGGTCTACTGTGTACCAAAGTTTGAACTGAGATGGATGATTTTTTTGTACTTCCTCAAGTTCATTTTTCAACAGGATATCATCCTCTGACTGATTAGCAAAAATCAGGGCCATTTCAGTTCGATCAGAAGGATCTCTTGTAATATGGCGTATTAATTGAAGCATTGGAGTAATTCCTGTACCTCCTGATGAAAAACTTCAAGTAAGTATTTTTATTCACAACAAGCAATGACAACACACAATAAATTCTGCCTTGTCATACATGGCTTATGCTGCATTTATGTGACAAATAAATATTATATTATATTATTATTTTAATAAAGTTGTTCCTCACCTGCTATCATATTTACTTTCTTCACACTTATCTCAGTAGGAGGATCCTTCCTCAACACTTTCACAGAAAATCGTCCTTTCCCAAGGTACACCAGTCTCCCTGATGGACCACGAACATCTATGGTATCACCAATTTTCATGCCTTCCAGGTACTGGCTCATTTTACCACCTTCTGGAAATTTTGGGTGAGCATTTTTGAAATACACCTAAAAAAAAAAAAAAAAAAAATCATTCATCAATGAAGTTATGTGTGGGAAACTAAGTAGCATTTAGCATGAGGTATCAACTATATGCTTTATCTATTAATGTAGATACAAACTTTGCCTTTGATGGTAATGATAAGTGTTATTAATGTACAAAGAATGACTTACTTTAATTACAAGATCCATGTAACCTTTGTCTTCATCGCTAGAGACAGGTGTGTATGATCGTATAACAATCTGATCATCAATTTTTGCTGACAAGTGGATGTGCTGACCAATTGGCAAACCTGGGGTGATTTTTAAAAAGGTAAATACATTACTATATCTAACCACAAATCAAAAAAGGTGTGATACAACGGATGGAAATACTCTCACCTAGAACATGATTCTTGGAAGGCAAGGCAAATCGAAATCTCCTAGTATCATGACTAATTTCCTCTTTTTCTACCAATGGAAGAGCATACTTTAGTGTAGGATCTTGAAGAGTTATTACAACACGAGACTTCTTTTTAGAAAGATAGAGTTTGATGAGAACTGCCGTTGATATTACCGCTGCCACTCCAATGGCCACAGAAAGAACCTGAGTCGAAAAAGTAGAAATGTGCTTTTCAAATTACCAGGGCCAAAGAGCATTTAAAATGCTTTAAATAATATTGGAAATTAACATTTGTAGCTTAATCTTCCCTGCAACAAAACCCCCTTATGAAAATTAAAAAAAAACAAAAAACAATTAATCTAATAGTTTGTTTTTTCTCTTTTTTCTTTATTCTCTTTCCTTTTCTTTAGTATCGTTTGCAATTTTAGTCTTAATTTTTTTTTCTTCTTTTCTGTATATTATTTAATACTTAATAATAAAATACACAATGTAGATATTTCTATGTACATATTCTGACTTGTCGTACAAGGCTTATGCTGTATTTGTGACAAATAACAACAACAATAATAATAATAATAATAATAATAATAATAATAATAATAATAATAATAATAATATCAATTTAGTTTCCTGGCTTTGCAACACATTCTGATGTAATGTCATTTCTTTCTTCGATCTCAATGTTTTTCAAATTTGTTATCCAAGTTTTAGATAACTTAAATTTCTTATTTGATTTATTCATCTTGGTTTTTGCTATGATGTCAGTTTGGTTCAACTGTAGAGTTAAATTGGTGGAGTTCCATGCATATTTGAATTATTCAATACCAAAAACCATTAAAACGTTGAAAATGTGCTTTCAACAATGCTTGGGTTTATGCATTTACTTTGAACTTTTTTATCACTTATCTCTTAGTGAAACTGTATTCACGTCACCCCACAATTGAAGGGCTCACTAGAACAAGCAAGGGGTATCCCACATTTCTTGTGAAATTGTATTATTAGCATTATACAAAATTTCAAATGTTATTATTTTAGTGTAATATGTTATTTAAATCCAGTATGAACTTATATGCAAGTGCACTGGTTTGAAAGTTTAAAAATGTATTGAGTTATATGAGGGAATGTCAGGTAAAACCCTCATTATCTCAGAACTAGATCAATGTGCATGTTCTACTGAGCACCTCAATTACGAACTTTGTATATTTTTCACCGATATTTGTCATTCTTACATCTTTGAATTCTTTTTCATCATCACATGAATGATTTTTAACAAAGGACAGAGCATTAAAAATTATACACCATTTGTATTTCAATTAACAGTCGCTATCATTGTCCTTTACTTATAACTTCGTGTATAGAGTTCTTGTTCTTCTGAATAATTTTCCTATGGTATTTACTACCTAAATGTACCTTCTTCCACATTTTTCTCAAAGACTTCATTTCCTTTAAGCCCTTCCAAGCACTTTTTAACTTTTACATCAACTTCTCAGCAAAATCATAAATCCTCCTTGCTTATTTTCCTTCAAAGGATACATTTCTGCTCTTTCTATCTTCATATGAATCATGTCATCCAAATCATTTATTTTCTTCTTTTCCTAAAATTACCTATCACCCTTACCATTTTAAGAAAGGTTTTCACCAATTTTCACTTTCTCTCTCTCTTCATTTCCTGATCATTCTCAAATCTCAATTTGAGTCTTTTCTCAATGCGGAGCTCTGTGCGCCTGGGCATTTCACTCATTCTCAATCTCTCTCCACATACGACAGCAGTACCCTCATGTCCTTTATTCTTTGCTGTGAACAAGCCCTTGCATTCACTAGCAGTATCACAACATTAACATGCGTCTTTATTTAACATTTAAAGCATTGTAGCAAACAAAATTTATGTTGGAGAGAATTTCCAGTACACATTCATTTAAATACTCAGAAAATAAGTTATTCAAGCACAGTTATTTCATTTTAGAACTCAAACCGAACACAAGGTTAACAGGGTAGTAGTAGTAGTAGTAGTAATAAGAATAATAATAATAACAAAAACAACAACAACAATACAGAATACTGACATTAACTACACACAAATCTATTTTCTTTTAACGCACTGTACTTTATGCACTTACAGCAAGACTTTAAAGGGTCAAAGTTCACATCAACAAGACAAGCAGATCAAAGTTATCAGAGTTATTGGTTTTATGATAAAAAAAGAGATTTAGAAATTATCAAAATCATATTTTCTATTCTCTAAACAATAAAATGAATCAATGCAAACACAAACCAATTAGACAGACACATTAAAATGACGAGTTTTTACAAAAGCATTTGTAGCCATGTAATAATGACCAATAATTACATAATGCCAAACCCTTAATTACATTTTACCACAAAGGTTTTTTACTCTCTTTAGACAAAAATAAATAAAATCAAATCATTACAGATGTTTTTGACAGATGTAAAAAACAGCTGACATCATTTTTTTCATTTTCAAAAACTTTCCCAAAATCAAAACAATTATTTTCAGAATGGGACACGTTTGAGTAGCAAATTACATATATTAGTAATTTTACCATTTTTTTTATATTGAAACATTTCTTACTAATCAATTGCTACATTAAGTTATGTTTAAGGTATATTGATTTTAAGGTAAATTAAACCAAGAAAACTTGGAATGGAAATATTATTTAAGAATACACTTTAATAATAGACTAGGAACTATTAAATATCAAAGATTTACGACAATAATTCAATATTAAAGTTAAAAATTAAGATGCAATTAATAGAATGCTTCATTTAATCATCAGATAAACACATAGAACATCACAAATCTGTGTTGTTATTAATAATTTTCATTTGATATTTATTGTTCTCTATCTTATTTATCTTCTAATGACTTATCAACCAATAGTTCAGACTTGTTTCTCTAACAAATATTGCCTTAGTCATAAAATATCCTAAAATGAACAATGAACAAATATTAGAAGTTCAGCAAACTTGTTAATCATCTTTATTTATGACTTAAAACAAACTACATGTAAGAAGCAAGTTAAGCACATTCATACATTAGGAATTCTACAAACATTATTATTATATCTTTTAAACAGTACCATACTCAAAACAAATTAATTTATTAACATTTTTTTATAGGATTTAACATATTTAGAAAATTATGTAGATCAAAAGTTCCAACACTTATGGGTACAAAGGAAGATTAAAGATTATAGAAGCAAGAGAAATGTGTGAAATAAATTTCAGTGAAGCATGCTTCAGGGAGTGTCAAAACAAAACATACCATACCAAGGAAAACTTTTAACAGGGATAATAAAGTATGAAAATGGCATTACCACTTGTTTTGACAGCACCATTCTGAACCTCTTTTACACAGAATAAGGGTATGAAATGATGTACTGATGCAGGTGCTCCACACAAAAAAGAAATCAATGTTGTGTTGTGAAGACAAATGGAGAAGAATTCAACTCTGATAAAGAAAAGAGTGACCTATTAAAATATATAAAACTACAGGATACTTTTCTTAACCATCCCTTTAAATACATGAAAAAATAATGTATGGTTAAGAAAACGCCGGAAGATAATGGACGACACTTTACAACTTAGACCAATTTTGAACTGTCCTTAGTTTATTTTTTATAATAAAAAATAAGAGATGGTATGCGCGAAATTACGAGCAACGTGAGCAACCAAATGGGACGTACTATAACTATTTCCACCCACTTAAAACACTATTTATCACAACAATTCGCACACTGAGATGGGAGATATTTTGAGCACTTTGCATCTCCACTCTCATGCATAGGCGTGGCTATTTTCTCATTATGAACAGGTGAAACAAAACCCCTTCCTTGAAATAACAAGAGGCTCGTCGCATGCGTAGCACCGTCAGAGCACCGATTTGGATTTACACAGATTTGCTCCGCTTGCCAACACGTACCGATGAATCTGATGTGTTTGTCATCGTGATTATTACTTGAAGACACCCCTAAAATCCAAGTTTATCTGCAGGGCAAATTAGTTGGAACCTTTATGCAACTTTTGAAAATCCTGAAACACGAGAAATAATCTTCACTTTCCAAACTTAAGTACTTCAAGGTTATCAGAGACCAAGATGACATGATGTTCAGGCAGATTTTCAACAACCCGTGAATCAATGCAAAATTTATTAGACCGAAGAATAAAACGTGTAGGTCTTGATCTGACATTGATAATGTTGTTGACGAATTTGTAATATAATTTTCAAAAAGCTAAAGCATTTCAATTTTCCTCATTTGGAACGTTTGAAACGAACCCTTTGGGCTTTTCTGATGTTGCTGTTGGTATGATTAGTATCAACTCAACTTGAAGTGCTGTGATCGCTGTGATAGGGATGTAGTAAGTTCGAGTAATGGAATGAATGATTGAATTAATGTAATTTTTTTTACAAAATCTGTGGAGATGGAGAATAATAACAATGAAAATAGGGTAATGTATTATGTAATGCAATTTTAATTGTTTGGATGGTTTTTTGGTGTTTTGTGCTCTTGGGTCCTATAGTTCTTAATACAAAATTCATTCATTTGCCAGGCAATGACAGTTTAGACTGAATTTTCGTTAATTCAAAGTATTAGTTTCTACAGGAACGTTGCCTTCTCATATTTTTGTTTATTTTATAACTTGTTGAGATTACCAAGAGCTACCTAAATGAAGTGGCAGCCCAGTACTGGTATAATTTCTTGTTTTTCTGATTTTTGAGGTCCTATTTTCTTGTTACAGAGCATTGAGGAGTTAACACCAGAAGAAAAATGGAGGTATTTATGACTTTCATAATAATTTTTCTTTTAACAATGTGCTTTTGGCATACAAAAATCTCTCCTGCTAACTTACATCCATAATTGAAAGTTTTAAGAATTCAACAGAACTGGAGATGTAATCAAGTTTGAAGACTTTCTCAAAATTTTGGTGTGCTAAAAATATTCTTGTTAGAATTGGATATCCTCTAGACAGGATTGTAATATTGCAGATGATGAACTATAATATTAAAAGCTCCAGACTTACCCCTTTAGAAATAAATAAAATTTAGAATAAAAGTGAAGTTATTTTGATTCAGTATTCAATATTAACAGAAATTCGAATTGCGTTCAACTCTAATCTGACATTATTAGAAATTTACATTGATAAAAACTTATTGTTCAAGAAAATGTAGGTTAAACTTACACATTTTGGCTTGAAAGCCTTAGTTTACCAAATTTTGTGAACTTCAAAGCAAAATATGAAATTTGGCATTTAGACTCTAGAATTAAAATCAGTTATAGAAATATGTTTTTGTGTACGAATTGCCATCTTGTGGGTGTGTGTGCATTTGGCTCCCAACAAAATTACTCTTAATGTGCTAGAACTCTTCAACCATCTATGGCAATCGTGTGGATGAATTCCAGCAGCGTATGAACATATTTCAAATTATTAGGATTTGGTAATAAAGAAAGTCTCAAAAATCAAATAATACTAATATGATTCGAATTGTAATGCTAAACTTCATTCTTCCATTTTCCCATTCTTCTCCCCTCAAGAGTTATCAGTTGTGGTTAATTAATAAACCAGTCATGGCCTCATTTCAACATGAATTATTTACTTTGGTATACTTTATTAGGATTGACTTTCTACATCTTTCTGTGCCTGATGTGTATCATTTTTGTTCATAGGAGGGAACATATGAAATTACATGAACAGCACAGAGGACATGACACAATGCATGCTGAAATGGTTCTAATTCTTCTAGTCACATTAGTTGTAGCGCAAATTGTTTTAGTAGAGTGGAAAAAGAGACATTTTAAATCATATCAGGTATGTCTAATATTATCATTATGGTTTACTTTTTTATTGTGCACTTTTTCAAAAGACCATCTAACATCAGGAGAACTGAAAAAATTTTATGATAATGTTATTGAACAGTTTTAACAAAATGAAGCTAAAGGTTAATATTAATGAAGTTGAACAAACAATGAAATGAACTTCTGGAAGTTGTAGCACTAGAATTGTATTGGTGAGTTATGAGTTGTGATTTTTAATGAGAAAATCATGCATTAATGTTCACTCTTCCTGTTTTAGTTCATTTCACTTTTGGGAATGTGGATAATTCCACTTGTTATGTGCCTGAGGAATCAGTGGTGGAGATTCATATTCTTCTGGCTCTTGTTTTCTTGCATTACTGGTTTCATTGTAAGGAAAGCTGTTCAGAAACCGATTGAGGGCACTACACCTAGGTGCGTTTGACTTTTCATAATGCATGTGCAAATTACATTCATTTTTCAATTTTATTTGTTTTTGAGCAGTAAACAGTTTTTTACCTTGTCTGTGATGTTTTAGGTGTGAGGGTACGTTATTAGTTAAACCACACATTGAACTTGTGCTTTACATTGAGTCCAGTATTGTTGCCTTTATTTATATATATATAATTTTTTTTACTTTATTTTTTGCTAAAGTGTGTGTTTTGTACATGTCATATATGATGGTAATTTAGTGTAAAGTCAGCAATTGGTTATTTCGTATTTACATTTTTTAAATTACATTTAAATAAATAAAAGATGTCTGGTAAAAGGAGTATTCTGATGCAAACATGTAAAGAGAAATTTGTTTTTAGTGTGTTTGTAGCAGAAGCTGCAAACAATCCTGTAGTGTTTCTTAGTGGTCTTTTATTCTTTCACAATTGAAATCTTTTATTTTTCTCTGTGATATACATTAAATGCATACAAGTAAAACTTCCAATTTCTATATTTACTTGAAAATGAGACCCAATGAATTATAACATCTGAGTTTTTTTATTAAATGGTGCATAAATTAGTTTTATATTGAAATATTTAGTAAATGAAATTGATCCATAGTTAACTTGAAATGAAATTTCTTCTGACAACGTGTAGTTTAATGCTGCCTGGAACAGAAGCCCTTTATGATAATTGCGGTGAAGGATGTGACTAAGTCATGAACAGTGAGTGATCTGACTGCAGCAACAGGCGTTTTACCGAGATATTACCAGCACTACATTTACAATTATTGCGTGAATGGAGGCCTAAATGCAGATAATATCAAGATTATACATCTGACTCTTGTTATTTCATTTAATTCAGTATTCTCTTTATTAGGCATTTACATTTGTTATTATTTTGCATTTTTGTGCTTCCATATATTGTTTTTGAAACACACTGACGATTTTAAGTACACCTTTGATGACGATGAAATAGAAAAGAGGGGTCTTATTTTCCAGTAAATATGGCTTATAAATTGTGTGTAAAGGTGTTTTGTGGAATGAAGAAATTTGTGGAATGAAGTGATTACTTTTATCTCCTCCTAGATTGGTGTACAAGTGGTTTTACTTCCTCTACAAACTTAGTTATGCTCTCGGCTTGATAGGGTACTTCATCCTCTGTGCCACATTTTTTGGGCTCAATCTTGTTTTTGATGCCAAACCCCAGTCCTGGGTGGATGTTGGTGTCCTATTCCTATTTTATGGACTGTATTACGGTGTGTTAGGCAGAGACGTCGCAGAGATATGCGCTGACACAATGGCCTCCCACGTTGGTGTAAGTTCCTTGCATCTCGATTTTTGAAACTAATGGGCAATACACAATTCTTGTATGATATGTTGAACTTTAATTTACATCTGTTAATTGCAGTATTATACAGCTCAAGGAATGCCAACACGACATTTAGAGTCGGGCGTGTGTGCTGTGTGTGGTAATCGTTTATTGGTTGCAGAGAATGAAGAAGGTGTTCTAGAAAACACATACAAACTTTCTTGCAACCATGTGTATCCTTTCAAATTCAATGAACAATATAAAGTTGGTCTTTAAATTTTTCAGATACATGTGTTATTGAACATCTATGAAATTTTTTGTCTGTTGAAAACATGTTTCTTTTGCTGTAACTGATAATCTCATTCCTATTTTCTGTATAAATTCAGACAAAACTTGTTTTTGTATCTCGGTATTTTGAAAATGAATTAAAAATATTCTGTTTTGCAAATACTATAGGTTCTGTAAACAACACAGAATTGAACTATGACTTATTAATTAATAGATTTGAAAGTGTATTTTCTAAAGTCTGGTTTATCTCTTGAATCACATTTTGGAATAATGTGTGTAACAGTTCATAGTCAATTCCATTTATAGCAAATCTATAGGGACTCACATTTTTGTTTCACTATATCAGAGAATCACTACATCAACACAAAAAAAAGCTCTTCCTCTAAAACATATACAATTCAAAATTTAATGTTTAGTATTTTGTAGAGCCTCCTTTATCTTTTATCATCTCTTCTAACCTGGGCATACTGTTGATGATTTTCTTTAAGTAATGTGGTCTTAATGGTTTCCATTCCTCTTTCAGCTGTTAGTTGAATTTTTCTTTGAAGTTGGCAGTGTCAGTTTCACAGTTTCCTTCACTTACCCCATACATTTTCTAAGGGGTTAAGGTTGGGTGATTGTGTCTTTAAAACATCTAGGGCAGTCATAGAGCAGCCATTCCCTTTTGTGAACCTTGTGTTTCGGATCATTTTTCAGATTTTTTCTCTAACAGGACAAAGTATACATAAAATCCTCTCCAGTACCACTCCACTCCAGTCTCACATCCACTACAGTTTCACAAAACAAACAACACAAAGCAGCAAAGCATGGATAGCAAAAAGTATTAAAATTTCTTATGAAAGAAAAAGATAGTTTCATGCGCTCACAAAATATTCTTGGAATCATCAAATAGTCTATTACTACAAGCGATACTCAGCTTTACTAAAAAAAGTTAGAATAATAGCCAAACAATTTTCAAACAATGAGTATATAAAAAATCCAAAAATAAAGCAAAAGCCATGTGGAACGTTGTAAAAAAGACTTTATCAGCAAATTACAAAACAACACAAAATATTGTACTAGGCCATGAACACAAAAGAATAACAAACCCTAATGAAACAGCCAGTATATTCAATAAACATTTCTCTGAAATAGCAGGCAGACTTCTGCAAATGAGTAATCCAAACACTACACCTCAACAACCACCACCTTTCTTCTAAAACTCGCTTTCTAGTCTGTACATCACAGAAGCAACTGAAAAGAATATACTTCAAATTTTAAACAAAATGCAAAATAAACAATCTGCTGGGATAGACAACATTCCAGACTTCTTAATAAAAAATGTTGCTCCATATATCATCAAACCATTAACATGTACAACCAATCAGTCACTCATGGCTCCTTCCCAAACATATTCAAAAGTGCAGTAATTAAACTATCCACAAGAAAGGTTACAAACAAGATGTAATGAATTATAGACAAATTTCACTCTTGTCAGGATTTTCAAATATATTAGAAAAACTCTTCTGTAAAAGGTTAAAACGCTATCTGATACACTGTAACATTATCACTGACTTGCAACATGGATTCAGAGAAAATCGATCAACTGAAACTGCTATATTCACTTTTGTAAATGAAATCCTCATGGCATTAGAGAAAAAAAAAATTCTGTTGTTCTCTTCGTTGACCTGTCAAAAGCCTTTGACACAATACACCATAGAATTCTGTTGTCAAAATCAGAATCTTATGGAATCCAGGAAATTACTTACAACTGAATAAAATCATATCTAACAGACAGAAAACAAATAGTAGTGTTACCACTCCAAACCAAGAGATGTGACCTATGGGGTCCCGCAAGGATCCACACTAGGCCCGATTTTATTTCTTTTGTTTGTAAATGACCTGCCATCAATAATGAAAAACAACAAAACAGTACTTTTTGCTGATGACACTATTGTAATTTTCAAAGAAGGAACAACCAAATCTTTACTAGATAAAGCCAATTTAGCCATTGACAAACTAATTCAATGGATACACCAAAACAAACTAGTCCTAAACAGAGACAAAATAATCACAATGCCCTTCCACAACTCCCACTCAACACAACAATGCTCATCAAATTTATCATTAAGGCAACAGCATCACACATGCACAGAAAACGAAATTTCTTGGAATCACCATATAATCCAACCCCAAATAGAACTCTCATCTAGAAAATATTCATTCAAAATTGAGCAAACTTAATCACGCTTTTAGAATAATAACAAGAAACAGCACTATTGAAACAGTCCAAACAGCTGTACTTCGCAGATGTGCATTCTGTTCTCAAATATGGAATAATACTGTGGGGCCAAGCAAACATTCAAAATACAAAAGAGAATCGTCCAGACAATAACAAATACAAATGGAATAGAGTCCTGTAGACCTCAATTCAAAAAACTTAACATACTTCCACTGCTTTGTATATTCATTTACAAAGTTCTCATGTTCATAATGAAAAGTCTAATGAACAATGACACACCTTACAAATTTAACTTAAGCTTACACTCATACAGCACAAGGCAAGCATATAACTTTCATCAACCATTATGCACAAGCACACTATACCAGAAGGGTACATTCTCTACAGAAATACAGTTCTTCAACAAATTACCAATACATCTGATAAACATAACAGGATTTCACAACTTCAAAACTAAACATGCACTTCCTTAGGCAAAAACTTTTTTATAGTGTTTAGGAATACATCAGTAACTAATATGTGCGATCTGATTTCAGGTGCTGCAGTAGGACTAGGTGTAGAAATAGGAAAAACCTGGCCAAAACCTGCCTCCTCCCCATTTCAAGATTTAAACATTGAATGTACTAAACTTATTAAATTATATTTTGTTGTTACCATAATTAATATCATGTACTATTATTATCATTATTATTATTGTTGGTGTTGTTGGTGTTATTATTATTATATTATTATTATTACCATTATTACCATTACTACAAGCAATAGCAGTAAAATGACAATAACAAGTAAATCTTACTTTTATTTAAACATGAAATGGTATAATCTTGAAATGTTAAATTATTTTGCTACTAAAAATGATAAGCTACTGTATAATATCATAATCTGTGTAACAAGTATTGTAGTATAATTTCTAGGCCAATGACCCCCATCTCGATCAGGTTTTCTGTTCAGTTTTCCTGATCCTTTGAGCAAATGCTGAGATGGCCCGTTGTTTTGTTTCTGGTTTGTAATGTAACTTCACTCTCTGCACCCAAGACATTGACTCATCATACATGATTGAAATTGTATATGTGACTCAACAAAATATTATAATAATAATAAAAAAAATTGTGCAGGTTCCATTTTTTGTGAATTGTGTATTTTCGAAAATTGCCAAAAATTAGCATTGAAAAATATTATATTGATGGCAGATTTTTTCATAAATGAAATCTATATATATATATATAAATAAAAAAACAAAAAAAACCAAAAAAAACAACAACACACACACACACCACTTTGTACAATGTCATGTTCAATTTTAAATTAGGAGTAGTGTTTGTGTAATTTTTGCTTTCACTTGAAGTAAAGTCAATTTTATTTAAAAGAAATTTTCTCAATAAAAGCTTCAAAATCTTTCCTCAGAGAGAGCAAAGGAGGCTGAAAGACGTGTCTCAGGCCTCATTTTCATTGAACTCCTTAGATTTTCGAAAATCTCAAAAATTACAAATAACGTAAGTCTACGCTGTTGTAGCACCAGTAGTTAGATTTGAGGTGCACCTAGAGTTCTTGTATATGTATATCACACTTTAGTGTTCTTCTTTCCTTAACAGCTTCAGATTTCATGAATTTTGCATTAGGGGTTGGTGCATTGTTGGCAAGAAACAAACGTGTCCATACTGCAAAGAAAAAGTAGATTTGAAGAAAATGTTTTGCAATCCGTATCCTTTTCCATTTCAATTTGTTTGTAAAACAATGTGTTTGATTAAGGAAGAAAAAACTTTTATATTTCCTGATGAATGTTTTAATGAACGTTTCTTTCAGCTGACGTGAGAATGTGGAGGGGGAGGGGTGCGAGCACATTCAAATATTTTAATATTTATCATTTATGAAAAATAAAACAGACAGGTAACTGGTAGCTTGTGATATTAGATAGATTTACGTTATTCACTTTTGTTTCCTTCTCATTACATAGAAATAATAAAAAACAATCTGAGATAAATAATTGGAAACATAGCACTCTAGTTATTAATGAAACAAGTTTAGTACGTAGTATTAAGCTGAGTCAAAAGATGTTTCTTCACCTTCTTTTCTTTTTCTCCATCTCTATGTTATTCTCCTTCACAAATGCTTGTGAAGCGTAAATATAGGGTATTGCTTTTGAAAACAATAGGCAAAGTACAGCTATTTGCAGGCCTGAACAAATATTAATCAATGATACAAATATTTTGTACATTTCACCACCTGGTCACAGTGGTAAAATGTATAATATATCCCTTTAGACTCTTATCTCTTTAAGTCTATTCAAAGAGTTGACTGTGCCACGATGAGAGCAAGCCACGACAAGGAAAGTGATTTTCCTACCAGCTCTTCTAGTTACTTTTATGTAAACGGAAATTCATGGTGAGGATTGGGAATCAACAGCCAAGCCTTTTGGCTAGTTTTGCAGTCACTCAGACACAAGCATCTTAAACACTACTTTTATTATACTAAGATAGATGCATGATTTTTTATACTAGACTGAACCTAAACTAAGTGGCCAAGTGCCCTCAAGTCCTATAACAGTGAGGAACCATCAGGCTCATTTACATGTGTCCAGAAAATAAGTTGAATAAATCTGTAAAGAATAATTGATTGAAAAAAAAGTACAAATGTTGAGTATTCTTCGAAATAGCACCCTTAAGATCAGTACGCTTTTTCCAATGATTCTACAAGCTCTGGTAGAGTGAGTTTTCTTGGAACATGTTAATGGAATCCTCCTTCAGACACCTCTCTGCATCAGCTTTCATGGCATCTACCGTCCCATAAAGATGACCCTTAAAGCTTTGCTTTATCCGAGGAAACAAAAAGAATTCCACTGGTGCCAGATCGGGACTGTACCGTGATTGGGACTGTATTGTCACACTATATTTGGCCTGGAACTTGCTAACAACGAAGGCAGTATCAGATGGCACATTGTCTTGATGAAGTCGCCAATTGCCATTGATCTCCTTATTGATGCAAAGCACCCAGTTTCAGAGCCTTTCAAGGACATTCAAGTATAATTGACTGGTAAAAGTTTATCCCTGTGGCAGAGACTCTTGAGCGGACAGTGCCCTTGGAATCAAAAAAGATGATAAGCTTCGCCTTCCCCCATGATTTTATCATTCTTACCTTTTTTGCCTTCTTGTACCACTCTGCACTTTGTCTTTTTGATTCAGAGTTTGATTCAAAAACCCAAGTTTCATCCCCCATTACAACATTATAAAAAATGTTTGTGTCACATTCACTACACTCCGATAGATCATGTATGTTTGTTAAACAACCAGACTTTTGTTCATCCAAAGCACTCTCAGAACCATCTTCACACAGACCATCTGCATGGTGTTCAGTAAGAATTTCATGCACAATGAATTTTGGTATGTTACTCTCATTCACACATCCAAGTGTCAGTGAGGGTTTGCACCTTCCTGTCAACACAAGATGTCGGGGAATGTGCAGGCCATTGGTTGTCAATGACGTCCTCTCTCCCTTCCTGGAACATCTTGTTTTGGAACATCACATCACATCCCCATAATCTTGTATGAGCATTGTGACAGTCATGGAGCCTTATTTCCGTAACTTAACATCAAATTTAATGGCATGTCGCTCTACAGTGAATGTAATTTTTTGTCTCCTGATTCATCACTAGAACACGTGTTCACACTACAAGCAACCCACACACATGTTTGCACTACGCAATGCCCAGCAGGGAATTGGTGAGGGCGATGTGTCTTTCCTGTGACCACCCACTTCCCCCCACCAGTCGCAACATGGCAGCCCTCCAGGATGGCAGGAAGATATCGTTCAACTTACATTCTGGACACACATCTGAAGAGTGGTAGAGCATCCGTTTCAGCCTGGCTGAAAGGCTGAGGCTTTCACAGCCATTGCCAAAGTGTCAAATGCAAAGAGCATGCCTTTGCAACCCTTATGGAAAGTTCCACGGTGACAAGAGGGCAGACCTCAAGTGTCATGTGGATCAGACTTTGTGGCTGACAGGACGTGATGAAAGATTGTGGGTGCAGCTCATACTGCACAACCAATGTGGCCATAAATTTACGTAAAAGTTTCTAGGAGCTGTGACAACTCTGTGGGAATTCTGATGTGGTTGATGTGGTTGTTGGTGTAGTTACATGAAGAATTAATGGAAGTCATATCCATCAACTTAAAATTAAGTTGATGGAGGTGACTTCCATTATTTCTTCACATGACAGCTCTCTCTGTTGCTCATGTGATTAGAGAAAGTTTTGGGTTTGATTCCCAGCTGTGGCAGTCAATTCCTTAAAGAATCAAAACATAATGTGTAAAAATGTTGTAAGAATCTTATTTTTTTATTGAGTAAACACAACTAAAGACAGGCAAGTACAATTAAGAATATGAATTTGTGAAATTGTGCTTTAGTTTTTGAAACAGCATGATTTAAATTTATTTTTCTCTAACGTTTTTTAATGAAGCAGTTGTGTTTGTTTTTATTTTTTACAAGTTGGAATAAACCTGAATCAGGTCTTAATTAATTGAAGAAATCAATTAAAATTTCTTTAAATTAGAAGATGTTGAGATAGATTGTTGAAGGAAAAAACTCCTGGCCATAGGTAACTGCATTAGGATTACCTGACAGGACAGGTTTAAAATGTCTTTTGAAGTATAGAAAGGTGCCAGATTATCAGACAGTAAATACATGGAATTATTCATGTTAAATAATGTAGTTCAGAAAAAACTACCGAAAAAACTACCGAAAAAACTACCGAAAACCTAAAACCGAATTGAACATTATTGTACACTGACATGTCATTGGCACATTAACAGACCAATTCTGTTATTCCTTAAGAAGACAGTTAAATGCCCTTGTGGGTCATCCATGCTAACAAATTATTGATCAATGTATTGGGGAGGGGAAGAAAAGAAAAGAAAAAGAAGAGAATTTGTCTTAGAAGTCCATTCCATTCTTACAGTCAACTTGTTTCTTTTTTGTGTGCAACTTTTCCCTTAACTCCAAATAGATGGGAACGACCACATGTTCTGTATGGGCAATTGCTAGACTGGATTCGCTGGCTAGTGGCTTGGCAGCCTCTGATACTCTTTCTTGTGCAGGGTATAAACTGGGCCTTGGGTTTGGAATGAATGTGTAATATTTAAGTTTAAAAACTGTACGGAAAACATGAAGAAGAATCCTGTGTCTAAGTATGTATACAGATTTGTGTTTCTTAGTTGGCCATAAAGCTGTTGTTTTAATATTTATATTCACTCGAAAACTGTGTATTTGCCTTGCTACGCAAGAATACATCATTGTATTACAAAATAAGTGTTCAAACATGAAAATGTTTTTATTTTCCAGTTGTTATTATTTCCCTGAGAATGTTACCAAGTATAGTGACTGACTTTTGATTATTTGTATAAAGTACAATTATCACAACTGTACCTAGCAATTGCTATAAAGCGGATAAATCTTCTCATACTGTTGTTAATGTTGAAAGGCAATTTCTTTTCAGAATCAGTGTATAGTTTTGAAGAGGTGAGGTTTGTTATAGAGAAAATTAATGTTTTGACATACTTTGAATGCAACACCCTGTGCTTTTGCATGAAATGGTTTAAATTCTGTATTATGTTATGTGTACTTGGTACTTAAAAAATTGGTTTACGCCATCTCCGATACATAATGTCTTCGATATCTGAGTAACAAAAACACAGTTCATGACCATGATTGTAAAAAAGTGCTGCATTTTAATTATAAATGAGTAATAGTATTTGAAGTTTTTATTATCCTTTGTACATTGAAAGTCAGAATATTTATTATATTACAATTATTTACCCTAGTCAAAAATATGTTTTCTATTGATAAATGTTAGAAATCAATTTTCTTTAAGATTGTACTTCCTTTTTTGTATTGGTTCTGTACCTTAAATTTTTTATACATGTTGGCATATTTTTTGCTAACTAAATGATCTCGCTGGTATTAATGGTTTTGTAATAAATACTGCACTTATAACCTCATGTGTTTCTTGAAAATGTATGAACAATACCCAGTAATATGTATGAGAAAACTATAAGTCAATATTTTCATCATCAATTATAAACATCTAATGTTTTGCTAGAATGCATTTATTTTGCAGTTTACTTATCGGAAATGTTGATGACCACATTCATATAATATGAAAAAATCAGCAAATAAGGGTCTAACCGGTCTCTAAATTTTTGTAATGATTTGAATGACCAGAAATGCTAGAATTACTAATACAGTTGTGAGTGAGAAAACCGGATATGAGAAAAATTTCATTTCTGCTACTCTTAAGAGTTTTGGATAGCCAGACTCCTTCAAATATTATTTGTTTCTAAAAGCATTTAAAAAACAAAATTTTATATGTATGGCAAACCCTGCTTGATTTTGAGAGAATAAATCTCAGTAAAGTTGATTGATTGTATGTATTTAATATAAAATAATACAATTTGGTGCAGGAATTCAGTAATATATTTGAGGGGTTTATATTACAAGAACCAAACAAATCCAAAATTCCATATTTTCAGATATTTTGTCAAGTTATTCCCTACAACTGGTGCTATCTGCTGGGACATTTTCTTTCAGCTAGTGCCACACACATTGAAACACATAAGGCGGGGGAAAATCATAAATTCATTACTGTGCACATCTACACTGTAAAGTTTTTTGGTGCCTTCTGAAAAATCTTGAATTTGGATTAGTTTAGTTCTTGTAAGAAAACCTTCATTTGTAAATATACTTTTATGTTATTCGGTAATATATTATGTCACTAATAAATTTGACAATTGATTTGTTTGAAAAATCAATAGTTTAAAAGAAATTTCAATGAATTCCAGTATGCTCAAATCACATCTCAAAAAATTTCAAGAAATAATTTAGAGCAATTTTTGGAAAAATTGTAAGGCTTTTTATGAAATTAATTGTTTTTTACTGTTCTTGAATCTATTAAAATTTTGAAAATGTTCATTTGACATTAATAAAAGCTTCTAGCATGTTTTGGAGCAACCAAAAATTATGTTTAAAAATTCACAGAACAATGAATACACAATTTTTTAAAGTAGTTCAATAGGAATACTTCATTATGACACATAATGTTAATTGGATGCTATTCACATGAACAAAATTCAACAAAAAAAAACGTTTTTTTTGGTGAACGCTTTGGAAATGTATGCATTCCATGTAAAGGATACTCCAGAAATAAAAAAAAAATCATTATGATGAGCAGGAGGCAGAACATTTTGGAAAACCTATCTTCTAAACAATTTCTGGGTAGAGGCTAATTTGTTTCAAAGATGGGTGGGTTTACATTATTGGGAGAAAATTTGTAACTGTTTGGCTTCAAGAACCTTCAAAATAAGCATTTCTGAAAAAGTTTGAAATTGTCTTTTCGAACAATACTTCCTTAATCTGTGCTAAATGTTGTATGCTTTCCAAATATATTTCAATTGGTTACTGGAATAAAGTTTTCTAATAAAATTAAAGGCCATCCATTTCCTATTAAAGTGATGTTTTATTTTACTTCTATATCACGTTTCGTAGTCTGGTATGACAGTATCGTGAGGTATAGAACTAATTATATTTAACAATATAACATCATCAAATGTATGCCTCGAATGGTAGAGATGTGCTTGAATTTCTCAAAATTTAAATTATTCTTAAATGGATACAAAAAAAATATTGAACATAACATGTGGGTGAAGGGGTATAATTGCACTGAACTTGCTCTTTTAATCACTCATTTTCTGGAACATACCACTCGTGCAGTTATACCTCTGTTTATGTATTTGTTTCATTAATTTGGTCCATAATGAAAGCCACAATCCAAATAAGACAAGCATTACACAATTGAAACAATAAACAGTTTAAAACAAATATCAACACTAAAAGTCTAGTGTGAACTTGCTCGATGCTCGACATTATTCATGCTTCAGACCCCTCTCCTCCAAAATAACGCGCTGGTAACTCTTTGCTTTTTAAACGATATCTTATGTCTACGAATGGATAGGTACCAGAGTGGTTGCAGGTGGTAAAGATTTTGTTCTGTCGCTTTCTTTCATGACGTGCAGCATTTCGCCCAAGACATGCAGGTCACTGCAAAGCTTCCTTCCTTTGCCGTGGCCCCGTCAAATTTTTGAAAGTCAATTCGAATTTTGAGGTTTTCGGTTATAGAACTAAAATTGACAGCAATGGATAATGTAGCGAATTTGAGGAACTCTGAATTGAATTGTGTGTTAAAACTAGTTGCTATGAAATATCCATTTGTTCCAAGATACATACAAGAACAAAATGACCGATTTCAAAGAAAGAAGTATCAACATAGCATACTTTTCAACTCCGCCTTTCTTCTTTTCACTTTCCCGTATACGTACGTATACACGGAGTAATATACGTAGTATAGGGAAAGTTATGTAATGCTGCGCGAAAAAATAGCCAATTTTCGGCGGAAAAAAATTAATTGCCGGGCCGTGAAAAGGAAAAAGTGGATAAAACCAGTTGCTAAATTAAGAAGAAAAAAAATCCCCTAACACGTGGTGTAGCCAGAAACCCTGTTTTCTAGGTTCTTGATACTGAAAGCCCAATTAAAAGGAAAACGTCCGCCCGTCTGTCTGTCCGTCTGTGAACACTGCTAGCGCCTAAACCATACGTACGATTTCTTCCAAAATGGATATTCCCCGATCGATCTGCTTCTAGTCGAAGTTTTGAGATTTTGAAAAAGATTCTTCAATATTTGGGGATACTTTATATGAAGCCCCCGGGGGATTTTCAAAATTTTCTCGAAAACGGCTCCAAATTTTTTCTTTAAATTTCTTGTATGAATAGAGTAAAATACACTTATTTGCATGGCATAGGTCCTATTTTCACGGATAACTCTGAATTTTTGAAAATTGCAAAAGTTAAAAATTTTTCGGCGTCTTTCTGGAACTACAAAATTGAAGATAGATATTTTTCCTTCAAAACTTTTTTTTTCTTCATAGTAAGTTCTTTCTTTAAGGTCATCTACATTTTTTTGAAAATTTTAGTATTTTTCGCGCAATATTGCCTGCAATTAATGCAATTTTAAAAAATTACAAAAACAAGATTTTCTCAAAAAGGGCTCCAAATTTTTTCTTTAAACTTTTGGCAGGGATAGTGGTAAATGTACTCTATCAAATGACATAAAAGCCATATTTGTTGGTTTTTTTCAAAAATTACGAACATGTAAAGTTTTTTACTTGTCTCTCACGTCGTTAATATTTACATTAGCGGCGATTTTTTCACATTATTATATTTACGAGTATATGCTTTAAATAATGTCAAGTAAAGTTTCTCGAAAACACTACCGTTTTCTGTGAAAAGTAGCTCAAATTTCGGCATTTTCAGATATGCTCAAACGCCATTTTCTGGAATATGGCTGCAAATTTTTTCTTGAAACTTTTGTAACGGACAGTGATACTCTCAGTTACACTCTTTAATTTGACGTAAAGTTTATTTTGAGTCATTTTTTTGTTTTTTCAAAAATTATATAAATGTAATTTTTTTGAAAGATCTCTCACATCTTTAATATGCACATTATCCGCAATTTGTAAAGAATATTATATTTGTGAGTGTAAGTGCTTCAAATAACTTCAAATAAAGTATTTTGAAAACTCAAAAATTTTCTGTGAAAATGAGCTTCAAATTTCGCATTTTTAGTAGTGCTAAAACGCCATTTTCTCTAAAACGGCACATAATGTTTAAAAGAAAATTGCCATTTACGGCTAGGTTTTTGTGTTCTTTAATATTCTAAAATTAACATTTTCTTTCTACCAATAGGGAACCGAAAAATTAAGAAAATGACAAAAAATATGTACTTTTAGCGGTGATAGTTGGTAGCTGGCAATTCCGAATAGCTAGCGAAGACCATTGAAATTAGAAAACTAATACGGGTAAGTCTGTGCCATTCTGTAGCACCACTAGTTTACTTTCCCGTATACGTACGTATACACGGAGTGATATACATAGTATAGGGAAAGTTATGTAATGCTGCGCGAAAAAATGGCCAATTTTCGGCGGAAAAAAATTAATTGCCGGGCCGTGAAAACAAAGAAGTGGATAAAACCAGTTGCTAAATTAAGGAAAAAAATCCCCTGACACGTGGTGTAGCCAGAAACCCTGTTTTCTAGGTCCCTGATACCGAAAAAATTGAATGGAAAACGTCCGTCTGTGTCTGTCCGTCTGTGAACACTGCTAGCGCCTAAACCATGCGTACGATTTCTTCCAAAATGGTTATTCCGGGTCGATCTGATTCTAGTCAAAGCTTTGAGATTTTTGAAAAAGATACTTCAAAATTTGGAGGTACGTTATATGAAGTCCTCCGGGGATTTTCAAAATTTTCTCAAAAAGGGCTCCAAATTTTTTCTTTAAATTTCTTGTATGAATAGAGTAAAATACACTTATTAACATGGCGTAGGGCCGATTTTCACGGATAACTGAATTTTCGAAAATTGTGAAAGTTTGAATTTTTTTCGGCGTCTTTCTCCAACTACAAAATTGAAGATAGAGTTTTTATGCAAATAAAATTTGTTCTGCATATTGAGTTCTTTCATAAAGGTCACGTAAATGTTTCTCAAAATTTTAGTAGTTTTCGTGCAATATGTGCAATTTTAAAAAATTACAAAAACAAGATTTTCTCATAAACGGCTCCAAATTTTTTCTTTAAACTTTGGATAGTGGTAAACGTACTCTATCAGACGACATAAAAGCCATAATGCTCTATAGGTTGTTTTTTCTTTTTCAAAAATGTAAATTTTTTCACATGTTTCTCACGTCGATTATATTTACATTAGCGGCGATTTTTTCACGTTATTATATTTACGAGTATATATGCTTTAAATAATGTCAAGTAAAGTTTCTCGAAAGCACAACCGTTTTCTGTGAAAAGTAGCTCAAAATTTCGCATTTTCAGAAACGCTCAAACGTCATTTTCTCACATATGGCTGCTAATTTTTTCTTCAAACTTTTGTAACTGGTAGTGCTAATTACACACTTTAGTATAGCGTAAAGTTTATTTTGAGTTATTTTTTTGTTTTTTCAAAAATTACATTATTGTAATTTTTTTTAAAGATCTCTCACATCTTTAATATGGAAATTACGAGCAATTTGTAAACGTTATTATATTTGTGAGTGTAAGTGCTTCAAATAAAGTATTTTGAAAATTCAAAACTTTTCTGTGAAAATGAGCTTCAAATTTCGCATCTTTAGTAGCGCTAAAACGCCATTTTCTCTTAAACGGCACATCATTTTTAAAAGAAAATTGCCATTTGTGACTAGGTTTTTGTGTTCTTTAATATTCTAAAATTGATATTTCAGTTCTACCAATAGGAAACCGAAAAATTAAGAAAATGACAAAAAAATGAACTTTTGGAGGTGATAGATGATAGCTGGCAAGAAAGAGTTTGTGGCAATTCCGAATAGTTAGCGAAGACCCAAGGAAATAGAAAACTAATACGGGAAAGTCTCCTGCCATTTTGTAGCAGCACTAGTTTTTTTATTGCTCGACGGCTCGCTCTCTGGCGCGGAGAACGAACGGGGCTACCGAAGGGAGCCACCAATGAACAAAGTGGATGCAAACAGTTAACTTTGATGTACTTTCTTCGCGTTACGGTGCCAGAGTTTATTTGTAGAAGTTGAAAAACCGCCTTCTGGCCACTTAGTCGGGTTGCGGGTGTCATGGTGGCCTGGCGCTGAACGTCCGCAGCAGGTGTGGTGGCTAGTGTTTCGGCGAGCCGCGTCAGCGTTTGGTGACTTTTCTTCATCTTTTCGTACAGGAAATTAAAAAAATGCAAAATACAAAATGGAAGTCCCCAATGTCTGCATGAGTAGTTTACGTTTTTGTGTATGGTCTATAAACATTAATAATATGAAAAACATTTTTTTTTCAAATGTCGACATCACGCACAACCTGGCGGTAAGGCGGGTGGTATCGGGGTGAGGGGAGGCGCAGTTGGGTTTGAGCAGGCGGGCGCGGGACCGGACAGTGAACGCTACAGGTGGCCTTACCGGGACGTCTAGGGAGAGGAGGCACTATTCACCATCTGCTGCAGGCTGCTGAAGCGCGCGCGCGCGCGCGCGCGCGCGCGCGCACACACACACACACACACACACACACACACACACACACACACACACACACACACACACACACACACACACACACACACGACGCAACAAAAACAGTAGGGTGTCATTTTGAAACTAGTGGCGCTAAAACAGCACATACATTCTCGCATTATTTGTACCCGCTCCGCAACATTATTCTACTGCATGAACCTGCAAAAGTGTTTCCCGCGCCGAGAGACGAAGTCAGGTCCATCGAGATGAATTCGCCGTGAGCTTTACTGCTCCACCATGCAGTCGCTCTGCCTGCTTGAGCTGACGCTTAAAATTTGTCTTCCTCTTTGTTTCCAACTCGCAATTTTCGAAAATTAAGAGAGTTCAATGAAAATTTGCGCAATTATTTTCAAGCGTCTCTAGTTTTATCCGTCGCAAAATTTGAAGCAAATATTTGTGGTGGTTTTTGAGAAAAAGTTTTTTTATAAATTGAAGTGACTTCAAGGACAAATTATGCAAAAAGAATTGTTTCTTTTAATTATTCATGATCTTTTTTAAAGATTCAGTTTTTAGAACAGATTTTAAGGCAAAAAATCTGTAGCTCCAGTTTTGTGGTTTTGAAATGTTAACTTTTTGCAAATTTTGATGGTGAAGAGAGCTCGCCGCATAAGGAACTGGCGTCGCTTCCTTTTTCATCCGTTGGCACTACGAGAAGAAAATATAAAGAAAAAATTGGAGTTATTTCGAAGAAGAAAATGTTTAAAAATTGTATATATTTCAGTCAAAATGTATTTCAACCGAAAACTACTCATGTTTTTGAAAAAACTGACATGACCATGTGTGAAGATCAGTCTATATAGAAAAACAGAAATTATTAAGGAAGTTTCCGTTTCTAATATTGTGAGTTATGGGAAGACGTTGAAAAAACTTTTATTACTGCAATAATTTTCGAAACAACCGGAATTTCAATGAAAATGAGGCGTGTACCGTTCTTGTACCGTCCTTTATGCTATCCGAGGACAAAGTTTTATGAAAAAATTTAAAATGATTCTGAAGCCTTGTAAAGTCATCTAAAAATAAAAATATCCGTTTCAAGCACAGAGGACCTAGAATTCCAAGGAATATCAATTTCGGAGGTTGAATCGTTGAGAGGTTTTGGCGCTAGCGTTGACCACAGACAGACGGACAGAGAGAGAGAGAGAGGGAGTGCGTGTGCGTGTGTGTGTGGGCGCGCGCGGGCGGGCGAGCGTGCGTGCGTGCGTGCGTACGCGCTATAGCCTATCACGCGCTTGTCTTTACTAGGGGGAATAATCCCCGGGATGAACACCTAGGCGCTGGCCCCTTATCCTCGCCCCCTTGGTCTGGCATCCGGATCCGGCCGGTACCCAGTTAGCCCTCACGGTAACCTCCCCATGCAATGCCCGGGAGGTGGGCCTCCCTACCAGCTCCGAGTTCCTAGCTATCCGGGCTAGCACCGGAGTCGAAACAATATGCCGGGAACAAGTCCCTCCTCTATGCCCAGAGTACTGGGCCGCTGCCACGACGAAGCCGAGAGCCCAACTGGGGAACTAAGGTCCGGGCGGCTCGGGGCTCCCATCCTGCCTCTCCACACGTTTAGGCTAACGACCTGGGTGGACCCGGAACCAAGGCAACCTGACCGTAGGTATCGACTTCCCGCCGGACTTCTCAAACAGGCAGACAGACGTTCTGTCGTTAATCCATTTTTCAGCATCAAGGACCCACAAACCATGGATTCTGGCTAAATGAAGTCGTAGGCTTCCGCGGCCGGAGTCATGTGGATGATCTTGGCTGTCCGGGTGACGCCGCGTCGAAGGTTGTGTCGTCGTTGAACGTCGGCAACACAGCCTTGGACGCGGCGTCACCCGGACAGCCAAGATCATCCATATGGATTCCGGCTGCACAACGTGTTAGAGGAAGTAACTTACTATGTACAGGAACAAGATTGATCCACCTTTTTCCTTACCAGGGCTCGGCAATAAGGGGTTTTCTGTCGAGAATGCACTGTTTTCCGCCGCACGATTACAGTCGTTCTCTCCTCACGAAAGTCGTGAAAGCAAAAATAAGTTTTTGATCTCAGAGGCGCACAATGCCCCCGGGGTGAGGGCGCGAATTCCGAAAAGGGCAAAGGCACCCAAAGAAGAGAAGGAAAGGACGGGACAAGCAGCAGAAAGGAGGCCAAATGCCGCAAATTCCCTCTCCTTTTCAAATGCAACAAGGTCCACACGAGATTGCGGTTCACAATGTAAGTATGAATTCGAAAGAAGATGAAGAAATGCTGCAACGAGATCTTGATGCATTACATTACTGGGCGGAAAATAATGCTCTACAAGGAAATCCATCACTTTTGGCAGGGGTCATAATTACAGAGAAACAAATTATCGTTTAAATAACATTATTACATAAATGTCGTACACATCGTTGGCTTTCGGGTGAGAGGTGTTGGGTCGGGTTTTCAAGTCTTGGGTGTGTTATAATTGATAAAAGTTCCCTACATTTTTAAAATTTCTATTCTAGTTTGGGTAAAATTTTTAATTGTAAACTTTTCCTAAAAATTGAATTGATCGTATCCACATTTTTAATTCCTTTTTTGCTTACATTAATAACATAATAGATTTATAATACATTCTCACATTATTATTATTATTATGAAATACAAGTGAAATAATTTACTTGTATTTAATGTACTTGTAATTATCTTCCAATGTTTTCCGTTCTTCTCAAGACTTGTACTCTTTACTTGATGTTTTTTTGCTTGTATGCTGATGAGATTTTCCTCCTTTTTGGTTTTTAGGGGTAATTCAACAAAACGTACGCAATCTTAGCTTCTTCAAAAACTCTTTGAAACAATTAGTAGTACTTATTAACGTTTCACTGATTTAAACAAGTTCCTTCTAGTTATCTTCTGTACCTAACTTGCAGAGTCAAAAAATAATTTCTCTAAATTTGAGTAAAATCTCGTTCAATCTGATATATTTGTGATTAATTTTAATACATCCCTAACTTTAAATAAATGAACTCAATCCCACAAAAGCTGTGAGAGCATTTCCTTTTCTGTCAACCCCTTCCTCCCTCGCTTCCACTCGTGTCTCCCATGTGAGAAACCCTTCACCCACATTGCGTTCGTATTTCTCATTGAATTATCTCATTTTCATCACGCACTATTGTAATAAAAATTTTTGAAAGTGGTCAGGCGGAAGAGCAGTGCGTGATGAAAAGTCAGTTTTTATATTCTTCTTCTTCTTTCGTTTGGGTCATCTAGGGACCACCCACCAATTTCATTGCTTCTTCCTTTGTCCTTCTTTCTTCTTCCTCCAGTACTTTTTCATCTTCTCGCTGTGTATCACTTTCTCTCCTCGGATGGATTATTTTATTATTATTATTATTATTATTATTATTATTATTATTATTATTATTATTATTAGGTGTTGGTGTGCAGTAGCAGCCTTTGCGGAATGCATTCTGAGACGAAAAAATAGTGACAGTGACGAGTTAATAAACTCAAGGCGAAACTAACTAAATAGAAAGAGAAGCCCGGAAGGGCAATTAGAAACGACACTGCCCTGAAGTAATGCTAACGCGGTTCCGGGGCAATAATCACGTCGATTAGAAAGGGTTAGTGAGTAGGAGTCTTACACTACTTCGGGAGAGCGGTGCCTCCCAAGTGTCCATGATGGATTCTCACAGTTTCCTTCATAAAAACAAAAAAAATTAAAAAATAAAATAATAATAATAAAATTATTATTATTAGGAAAATCTGGCAGTCGTTGTATTATAGGGTATTATATATAATAATTATATATAATATATATATATATATAATATGGCAGGGTATTATATATATGTATATATAAATATAATTTATCTATATTACGACTAAAGATGTTATGAGTCGGCTGAATATAAAATCTACTACGTTGCAACCAGCTACCTAAGGAGCAGATCTATGGACTGTCAGTGCCTCTACAATAATTTGCGCAAAATGTGAGCTGTTCCAAGTAAAGCAATTTCCTGCACTTCCCAGTCTTTTGAATGACCTGGAAGTTTAGCCCAGTTCTTACACAGATTTTGCGGAACAAATCGCAGAGCTCCGATAACTATCGGGACGACCTGTGCTTTTACGCCCCATATTCGGCTGATCTCGATTTCCAAAATCTTGTATTTAAGATGTTTCTCTGCCTCCTTGGTAACGACATTTTGATCACAAGGCACAGCAACATCTACAAGTAGACACCATTTTTTTCTCCAAACCCCGGGTAACAATATCCGATTTGTTTGCTGCTATCGTGCGATCCGTTTGAATTTGTTGGTCGTACAATATTGTATAGAGTTCAACAGATGTCACTAGTTCTGGTGAGTATTCGTACCACTTGGGACATGTGTTTGGAACTTCGAGGGCGGTACAGATCTGCCAGTGGATGTAACTACACATCCTGTCATGTCTTTTCAAGTATTCGGTGTTTGCTAGAATTGGACAAGCTGAGACGATATGATCAATGGTTTCTACTTGTTCCTGGCAAATGCGGCATTTATCATCTTGGGAAATTTTGAGAACCGCTTTATCATAATGCCGTGTTCTCAAGGCCTGATCTTGAGCAGCTATTAGAACTGCTTCCGATTCTGGCTTCATTCTTCCCCTTTTAAGCCACATAAATGGTTGATCTTTATTGATCTGCACATTGTCCGTTCTTTTTAGATATTGTCCGTGGAATGGTTTGTCTCTCCACGATTTCAGCATCAGAAGTTCAGTGTCTGTGTTATTCGCCGTGTCTTGCATAATTTTCTTTGCAGTGCTTTTTGCTACATTACAATGTCTCTGTTTCCCATTCTTCGGTCAGATTTCATGACCTGCCTCATTAGAGGGTCATCTTTATGACTGACTACATACTTTCCTATTCCTGATAGTGCATTATGCCAAGAGCCTTCGATTTGTTTGAGGTCTATTCCTCCTTCCTTACGTGACACATAAAGTCGATGTGCATTAGCTCGAGGGTGGGCGACATGATGCATTGTTAGCAATTTTCTGTTTTTTCGATCCATGATTCGAATTTCTTGCTCAGTCTGCTCCATTATTATTATTATTATTATTATTATTATTATTATTATTATTATTATTATTATTATTGTACCATAATTCTTATATAATTTATGTTAGTTATCTTCTCCTGTATTATTTCAGTAGTATACCTTTGGGTTCCGGCTGTCACACACAATCAATCTTTATAAATGAGGGCTCTAAAGAAAGAGAATTTCACGGAGACTTGACTAATTCCACTTTGACTTTAAAAATATGGATGATTTCTTTAAAAAACCGCATCGAAATATTCATGTAAAATGCAACCCGCCTCACATGTCAACATATATCGGCAAATAACTCATAAACAAAGCATTTTAGAGCCTTAAAAAGTAAAATTTTGAGGCCAAAGGCCTCAAAGAAGCGTTTTTCAGACCATAATCTATAAGATGAGACATTCGCCGATCCATTCAATCAACTTTTCGGTTCCACGCTTCAATATTATCAAGGCCACCTCAATATTTCAGCACTTCCTGCTGGTAGCAATTTTTGAGGCAACACGCTTAGAAGGCTTAGATTCGACAATATTTACGCTTTCTGTTAACACCGTAGTTTGTGCAGTCTGACGAGGTTTATTTGCATAATCATTAATTCAAGATTTGCTCTCCAGCAACAACTAGAAGTACTATTATAGTTGCTTGATACCTATACCTATGAAGATTGTTTCTTAAGCGTATAGTGAAACTATTCATTAACGTTTTTTCATGGTCTGTAAGTGTGTACTTAATTGTAGAGAAATGTGGGTGTTCAGTCAAGTGTGTAGACTGTGTTTGTGTTTTACCTGTACCAATATTTTCGTTATCATTCGATGAAATTTTCAAGTCAACAGGTTCAGACACGTAGCTTTCTCAAAAGTAAAAAGCTAATATTTTTATGACTATCACGAAGAACTAAAACCTAACTGACAAGGAATATTGAATAATTACTTCAAATGTCTTTAAGTAAGTGTTGGGAATTGTTCCAACCAAATTCTCCATGATATTGAATAAATATTTATTGAAAATTACTTTTACACATTAATTGCATTGTTTTTTATTTTTATTTGTAATTGTGTTAGTACATTGCAAGTTACTTTTATAGATTTTAAACACATAAACACGTTTCGTTAACTACTTTCCCTCTTAGAAAGAAAATAGAAGGATAGGGATGAGTGTGGGGGTCTAACATGCGAGAGTTCTCGCACGGGTACGCAGAGGTAGTGGGGGAAAACTTGTGCTATGGCACAACACAAAGGACAAACTTTTTAAAGTAGCTAAAGTAAAATAACTTGAAATAAATGGAAAACAAAAATCAAAACGCGCTAGCCTACAATACTACGAGAATGAATTAAAAAACATAAATTTAAAATTATAGAAAGAATTGTGCAAGTCACCCGACAACTGCCAACGATACCAGTCCAAACGCACGATTTAAATGTTGGCGGTATCTGGAAGTATATACACCAACGCCCAGCAGCAAACTAATATTGTAAATAAATACACCGTTTGATATTAATCTCAAGGTGTCGGTTCGTTAAGATATTAAAAATGCAAACATCGTTTGAGCAACATTCCCATGTACCGAAGTGGGCTTACTAATGCCTACTAAATTGTTTCTAATGCTAACAAATGGTACTTAGTTCTCGAAAGTGAAAACATTAGTTTGATTATTTTTTGGCTCGGAATTGCTTTTCTTGAGGCACGTAAGGACGCAGAAAATAATTCAATACTTTTTAGTATACAAATAATTTTTCAATTTTCTCACCCCAGCAAGCTGGCACCCTGACTCTCCAAAACCCACTCGGTTCTTCATAACAAATCAAGGAAAGTTAAGTAATGTTGCAATGAGTAGATCTGTTTTTGCCCGATCCGGTATTTTCGCACTACTTTACTTGGCTTTCTCAAGAGCAAAAACCTTTTCTATTATTTGACTATCAAGGAAAGCGAAAAGCTAACTCTCAAGGAAGATTGAAAAATTTCTTCGAATGTTGTTGTTAAAGAAGTATGAATTGTTCCAAGAACATCTATAATTTTGAATAAACTTTAATTGAAAATTTGTTTCAAACATCAATTGCATTGTGTTTTTTTAGTTTTGTGTAGTTCCTCTCCTTTATGGAAAGGATAGACAAATGGATAGGGAAAGGGTGAGATTTAACATGCGAGAGTTCTCGCACGGGTACGCTAGTATTTCCTTATTTATGTAATTAGCTGCCACCGGGTTACACCCAATTGTAGTTAATTCAGTGTATCTTCATCTTTAATATCTCTTGAGTCAAAAGCTCGCCCAAGAAGCAGGCGACTCGGCACTCTGCTGCGAGCAGATGCACCGATAGAAACTTTCCTTCCTGTGTGCGCTATTCATCAGAGGTTTCTCTTCCCACATATAAGCAATCGGATCGTATTATACTCTTAGGTGGGCCAAAAAAGGAGGGGGAGTATGGTCGTCATAAAAATCTGGAAAGGGAACACCGTAGTCCTCGTAATATTTTTTTCGTAAATATGTAAAATCCCTGAGAAATGTCTATGACATGTGGTACATTCAGTGGCGGATCTAGAGGGGGTGGTGGTGCAACAGGGGCATCCCCCACCCAAAAGGCTTAGAGATTTCCTTTGTTACCTTCTTTTATTTGGCAAAATTGATTTAAATATTTATTTAGTTCACTTATTTATTAGATTTATGTAATTATTAAAAAAATAATATTGTGCAGTATCAGGTATGCACCACAAAAATAATAGTTTAATAACAAATATTTATGATTTAACAATAATCTGTGATGCCCCCCCCTCCAACATGAACTTGTGGATACGCCCTTGGATGCATTTTTAAACTACAGTCCCTAGCTATATTAATGTGACCACTTGACATTTTCTGTATTTTTTTTTCTGTAATACATGTGGACAATAAATCATTAGAGACGAGTGTAAATCCTTAATTCGTTAATAAATTTGTTATTTTTCAATATGTTTTCAATAAAAAATGTTACAAATGCATTTTTTTTTTTTCGCTTTGATTATTGGCCTTACTCGTCATGGCATGCTATCAATACTGTTTAAAGCACTTATTTTCAATTTATCATTATGGTTCAAATGAAAAATTATTACCACGCCTTTTTAGGCAAGGCGAAATCATCTTTTCCTTTTCACGTTTAACTCAATTTAGGTTTTAAATAATTTCTATTATATTAATTTTAAAACTTATAACAAAAGCTCGAAGAAGAAACGAATGAAGAAATATGAAGTAAGACGCAAATTTTAACTTAAGATGCATCCAACTCCTTAACAGCACTATTCATTTTACGTTTAGGAGGCACAGTAAATTGGGAGCGGTCGACTATTTTTGTCGCCAAATTACTTAAAAAAATACTCATATTTTCGTAAACTTCAACGTCACCATTTTTGAAGATCTGTTTTTGATGAACATATTTCACTGAGAAAAAATTGTATATTTATAATTGTAGTAAAGACGCTGAAAAAATTTTTTTTTCAATTTTCGAAAAATCAGATTTTTCAACCAACATGAGACCTATGCCATCATCTTAAACGTCTTTCAGACTATCCAACAACAAAATTAAATCAAAATTGTTGGCGCCATTTTTTGAAAATTTTGAAAATGTGCCAGGGGCTTCATGTAAAGTACCCCCAAAGTTAAAATATCCGTTTCAAATTCCAGGAGCCGCGACATCTGCCAGATCGAGCCGGGAATATCAATTTTGAAGAAAATCGGCTTAACGGTTTAGTCGCTAGCGTTATTCACAGACTGACGGACGGACATTTTGCCGTCAATCGATTTTTCGGTATCAAGGAGCCATAAAACATGGATTCTGGCTAGACCACATGTTAGAGGGTTTTTTTCGTAGCAACTGGATTTATCGCAGCGTCTCTCCCTTCATACATCTATTGCACTGCTGCCAGACGCTTAGATGCTGCCAGAGGACTTTAGAAAAGGTTATATTTCTAACGTTGTATGGAAAAATATTAAAATTTCGCCTTGAAATGGATTTTGTAGATGTGGAAGAACAGAGCGGCTTTAGAGCTGGACGCTCGTTTACTGATAATATTTTTAGTTTCGGACTAGTGGCTGATAAACGACTTGCCCATAATTTAAAAACTCACCTGGTATTTGTAGATTTAAGAAAAGCCTACGACACAGTTCCATTAAATACATTCTGGATGGCAATGGAGAAACAAGATGTTAAGGTGTACCTATTGAAAGCAGTTAAAGACCTACGAGCATAGCAGAAATGTAAGTCAGATTAAAATGGGAAGAAACCTTTCTGAACCATTTTCTGTAAATAAATGCTTACGGCAAGGGTATTGCACAGTGGCGAAGTGTCAGGGTAGGCAGAGTAAGCTGAGCTATCCCTAAGAATCTTGAAGAAGGCGAGAAATATTTCTTCACTAAAAAAAGAAAATTGTCAATTTATAATGTTATTTTAGCCAATTAATACCGTACGTATGCGCACCAAGTTAATTTTTCTGTTCTTATGCGTATTCAATGCGATGTGTCCTCGCTGCCGCCCGGTGCAGTGGGCAGGCTGCGGGTAAGGCTGACTCGGTTCAGCTTACCGCTGGAAGACAGTTTGCGGGCCAGGGACGGGGCGCGGGGAAGTGATCGCGCATGCGCATTTAGTAGCTGGCCCGGTCACTCGGCCAGAGGTTTAGGCCGGTCTCACTACTGGGTAAGTAATTTAAACTCCTGCCGGCAGGCGCTCTCTTCACTATAAGCTTGCGTGGAACTTCCGGAAATGTCCACTAGAGATCATTGAGCAACTTCAAATATTACTACTAACAAAAGTAAAACATTTATTTATTCCAAATTTCAGTATTAGAATTCCTCTGTCGCTAATTCATTAAGTACAATACTAAGAATGTTCATTTTTTTCTCCCGAATTATTTAGCATTGGGTTAACGTTTAATAAAACAAGATCATTTGAAAAACGTTTATTTTAAGCATGTGTGAGTTGGTATCGCGGCGAGTGTGTGAATCCCCGAGTAGTATTGTGTTCTGGAAAGATCAAATAGGATCTGATCAGTGTAATTTCATTTCGTAAGTTGACTGAATAGCGTATTCGTGTGTAGGTTACAAGTGAAATGTCGTTGACCTGCAACTGTATGACGCTGTGTCTCATTGACAATTAGCAGTCTGGAAACAATTAAAACTCATTTACGTAATTCTAATAACAAACTCTCCAACTTTGCTACTATTTCAATAGAAAGGAAACTTTCGTATAAGTGTTCGCAAGATGCTATGTTTAAAGAAAAGTTGAATTTTTTCTGAAGAAAACCAGACATTCAGAATTGATTTACAAAAAACTGTCAAATAATTTAGATGGCTGCAAACTATTGAAAACAAGGAATATACATAAATTATAAATAAGCATAACCATTTACAATTTTTTTCAATTTTGCAGTAGTTTTATTCTTGATCTGAGTATTGTTGCATCATTGAAATAACAACAACAATAATAATAATAATAATAATAATAATAATATTATTATTATTATTGAATTTGTAGTCTTCTGACCTCTATCTTCGAAATATTCGATATTTCATATACTAAATGTGTTTTTACAATACGTTCGTGACTCAGCTTATCCAAAAATTAACCTCACGCTTCGCCACTGGTATTGCATAGCTCCCACTCTGTTTAAATTATATTTAAACGAAGCTTTAAAAAACTGGAGGAGAAAATGTTGCAATCTGGGTGTAAAAATTGACGATTCCATGCTCTATTCTCTCAGTTATGCAGACGACCAAGTTATCTTCGCTGAGGACGAAGATGATGTTTTGTATATGTTGCGAAAACTTCATGAAGATTACTTAAATTGGGGGCTGGAAATAAATTTTAATAAAACAGAATATCTGGTTGTAGGAGGAGAAGCCAAGACACTGTGTATACCCAACGGACCAGAATTGAAATCCTGCCAGAATGTTATCCATCTAGGGACTCAAATAGCAGCAAATGGGTGTAGTACACAAGATATTCAGAGTAGAATATCAAAAGGCAAAGTAGCTATAAGGAAATTACACCCCTTAATACGGAACCAAACTCTAAGGAAGAATGTTAAAAGAAGATTATATAAGATTATTTATTATACAGAGTATTGCCACATATGGGTCTGAAGTTTGGGAAATATGGAAAGGTAATGAGAATAAACTTACAGCAATGGAAATGGACTATTGGCGAAGCTGTGGATTGACATTGTTGGACAAAGTAAGAAACGAAGAAATTAGAAGAAAAGCAGATGTGGGTTTCAACATTATTGATACCATTGAAATTAAAAGGCTCAAATGGTATGGTCATTTAAACAAAATGGGTGAACAACGATGGCCTCTAAAGCTCTGGAATTGGAAACCAACATCACACAGAAGACGAGGAAGACCCAGAAGTACATGGAAGTAAGGAGTAGAGAAGGCAATGGACTGAAGAGGTTTAACTGCAGAAGACTGTAGTGACAGACTAAAATGGAAATTGGGATGCGAGAGACGCCCAATAGTGTAAAATACTCGCACTACTACTACTAACTAGATTTATCCACTTTTTCGTTACCAGAGCTCTGTAATAAGTTTTTCTGCCGCAAATTCGCCGGTTTTTCGCGCAGCATTACATAACTTTCTCTTCTTAAAAAGTTGCTTCTTAAGGGCGAGAATGTAAAAAAATTGTTTCTTCATAACTGTAGTTATAGGAAGGCGCCGAAAAAAATTGAATTTTTTCAATTTTCGAAAAATTAGAGCTTTAAAACAATATGAAACCTCGCCATCTGACCTGATGTCCTTCTGACTATGCAACAAAGAAAAATGTACTAAATATGGAAGAGGAAGTAATTTACACAGTAACATTGGGACAAGATCTATCCACTTTTTCTCTTATTGGGAGCCCTAGCCCCACAATAAGAGATTTTCTGTCGAAAAATAGCCGTTTTTGCTCCGGCAGCATAACAACTTTCTCTACTTAATATTTGACTCAGCAAGCCTATGCATGCGCAAGGCGATATCAACATTTAGAAATAACGTGACAATTCTTCGAAGAAACTGAAACAAATCCCCCGCCGAATTTTTTTTCCCGAAACTTTCTTATTCTTTCTGTTAACAATATTTAACTAGTGGTGCTACAGAGTGGCACAGACTTTCCCGTATTAGTTTTCTATTTCGTTTGGTCTCGGTTAGCTTTTTGGACTTGCCAATACTCTTGACATCTGCCATCTATCGCCGCCCAAACTACATTTTTTCGACATTTTTAAAAATTTTCAGTTTTCCAATAGTAGAACAAAACAATTATTTTAAGAATACAAAAACCAATTAAACCTTGCCCTAAATGGCAATTTTCGTTGAAGAATTTGCAGCCGTTTCAAGAAAATGGCGTTTAAGCGCTTCTGTAAATGCGAAATTTGAAGCTCTTTTTTACAGAAAAGTTTTGAGTTTTCGAAAAACTTCATTTGAAGTCATTTGAAACACACTCACAAATTCAATAGTGTTTACAAATTGCTGGAAATGTGCATTTTAACCGTATCAGAGAACTTAAAAAAATACATTTTTGTAATTTTTGAAAAAAGAAAAAAAAAAGAAAAATAACTTTACGCTATTTAAAGAGTGCAATTAGCACTACCCGTTCGAAAAGTTTGAACACAAAATTTGAAACCATTTTTGAGAAAATGGTGTTTGAGCGTTTCTGAAAATGCGCAATTTTGAGCTAGTTTTCACAGAAAACTATTCAATTTTCGAGAAACTTTATTTGACATTATTCAAAGCACATGTACTCATTAATATAATAATGTCAACAAATCGCCGCTAATGTAAATATTAACAACGTGAGAGAGAAGAAAAAACATTTTTGCAATTTTTGAAATAATAAAAGAATATAGCAATATGGTGTTAATGTCATCTCATAGAGCACATTTAGCACTATCTTTATCCAAAGTTTAAAGAAAAAATTTGGAGCCGTTTTTGAGAAAATCTGGTTTTTGTAATTTTTTAAAATTTCAAATATAGCGTGCAATATGGCGCAAAAACTAGTAAAATTTTCAAAAGAATGTAGATGACTTTAATGAAAGAACTCACTTTCGACAACAAATTTTATTTGAAGGAAAAATCTCTATCTTCAATTTTGTAGTTCTAGGAAGACGCCGAAAATTTTTCAAACTTTGGCAATTTTCAAAAGTTTAGAGTTAACCGTGAAAATGGGACCTACGCTACCTTAATAAGTGTGGAATTTACTCTATTCTTGCAAGAAATTTAAAGAAAAAATTTGGAGCCATTTTTGAGAAAATTTTGAAAATGTCCGGGGGGGCTTTATGTATGAAACCCCCAAATTTTGAAGTAAGTTTTTCAAACTCGAGGCGCCACGAGTGGACGCAGATCGACCGGGGAATATCCATTTTGGAAGAAATAGCATGTATGATTTACGCGCTAATGTTGTTCACAGACGGTCAGACAAACGGACAGACAGACGGACGGACGTTTTGAAAAGACCCACGTTTTCGGTATCAGGGGACCCCAAAACGTGTATTTTCGTTGAAAACTCGAAATCGATTTTCCGCAGCATTACATCACTTTCCCTATACTACGTATATTACTCCGTATACGGGAAAGTAAAAATGTAATGCGGTTTGTCTTGTTTTAAGCAAAATATTTTGCGTTCAGCAAACGTATTAATTAGGTACTGGCAGGGGACTGGCTAAATTCGAATTTCTCCGTTGGCAACGTGCGTTACAGCGTGTGTATTGTTTACATAATCATATGCGCGGATGCTCTTCAAAATGTATTATTATTATTATTATTTTTTTTTTGTAAGGAGGGGGAAATCTTTTATAGATACCGGCGAACCGGTTATGTCGGACTCCCTGGTATACCGACTAAAACCTAACCTCCTTTCGCTTAAGCCATGGCGTCACCTCCATGGAATCCGTCGTCAGACATTACTTTGTGGAGGTGACAGGCGGTTAGCTAAAGCTCTTCCTTCTTAATTTCGAATGTTTTCTTTCTTTTTCAGTATATTTGTGACCATAGTCACTACTACATTCCATTTCTCTTTGGAGGAAAGCATCATTTTTACTAGATTTGTAGGGGTGATGGTTTCTCCCAGTTCTCTGATTGTATTTTCCCTATCCGTGGTCCATGCATTACACTGGAAAAGGGTGTGCATGGTGTCGTCTACTTCGGCTTGACAATGGTCGCACCTCGGGCTGTTTTTTATCTTAAAGTCATATAGGTACTTGTTAAAGCATCCATGACCCGACAGCGCCTGTGTCAGGTAATAGTTTACTTCGCCGTGGCCTCTTTCCACCCATTCCGCTATATTTGGGATCATTTGATGCGTCCATCTGCCTTTTGTCTCCCCATCCCATCTTTCTTGCCACTCTTTCATTAGCATGCTTCTGGTTCCCTCTTTTATGGTGTATATCTCCTTTGGGGGTAGCTTGCCTTCCTTTTCCTTTCTATCTTTTAGGGTCTGGTATGTTCTCTGCCTTTCCCTCGCTAGTAGGTCTATGGGGGGCATTCTCGCCAGCACCAGAACAGCGCAGTCAGATATCGTCCGATACGCTGATACAACTCTGATGGCCATCCTCCTTTGGATTTGGTTGTATTTTCTCCTAATGGATTGTTTCTCAAGAGAAGTCGCCCATACTGGTGCTGCATACAACATCTTCGAGATTACCGCGCTGGATATCAGTCTTCTTTTTGCTTCTTTAGGTCCACCTATGTTAGGCATAAGCCTAGAGAGGTTGGATCCAATTGTTGCAGCTTTGTCTGCTGTCTTGCAAATGTGTGGCCCGAAGCTCAGTCTGTGGTCAATTTCGACCCCCAGGTATGTAATTTGGCGGCTCCAGGAAATGCTTACTCCGTTCGAGGTGATGCATGGGAAGTTAAAGGCTCTTTTGTCAGTAACTAGTACTGCTTCCGTCTTTTCCACTGCCATCTGTAGGCGTCTTTTGTCCATCTGTTAATCCTAGAGAGGGCCTCGTTTAAGTGCCTCTCCAGCGGGTCCACGTTGTCACTGTGGCTGATGATAAGCGTATCATCTGCGTATCCGATCAGCAAGGTATCTTGTGGTAGATCTATATTTAGTAGCTCGTCGTACATGGTGTTCCACAGGAATGGACCCAGCTTGGATCCTTGGGGAACTCCACACGTCATCTCTTCCTCCACCCTAAGAGTGTCAGAGTATATAATTTTCCTTTCTGATAGATAGTCCTCGATGACTCTTAGAAGGTATTCTGGAACCTGTTTCTCCACCAGTGCCTTAATAACATCTTCCCAGTTGGCGGAGTTAAAGGCATTCCTAATATCAATGGCTACTAATGCACAAAACCCCTTTTTTTGCCTGTTCCGTTTTTAGCAGTTTCCGCTATACGCACTACTTCCCTTATTGCGTCCGTAGTTGAGCGGCCTTTCCTGAATCCAAACTATCGGAGAAAATTTTTCCTGTTGATATATGTTTCTCTAGCCGTTGTAGAATCAACCCTTCCATGAGTTTGCCCATTGTATCTAGGAGGCATAACGGCCTATACGACGATGCCTTATCTAGGGGCTTGTTTCCTTTCCGTAGTAGAATTAATTTCTGTTTCTTCCAGTTCTTGAAGAAAACTCCATGTCTGAGGCAGCTATTAAATGCCTCCAGCAAGCATTCCGGGTATTCCTTGGCCACAATCTTAATTATTTCGTTTGGAATTCCGTCTGGTCCGGTGGCTTTCTTGCACTTTAGTTTCCTCGCTTCTACTTGTAGCTCGTCTCTCGTGAATACGTCATTCTCACTGAATTCGTAGTCGTACGGTTTTCTTCTCGTCCACGGGTCTCTGGTTGGGAAGAGATCTCTTATAATTTCTTTCACCCATTTGGGGTCCTCTAATCCGGGTACCTTCGTATTCACTCTAAGTTTTTTGTTTACAATTTTGTACGCCATGCCCCAGGGATCATCTTCTACCTCGTCTAGTAGCTCTTTCCAGCACTTCGATTTTCTATTTGTGATTTCTCTTTTCAGCTGTTTTTGGCGTATTTTGTATTCTCTTCGAAGTGATTCGTTAGTTTTGGATCTTGTGGCTAGTCTCCTAGCTTTAATACAATTCTTCCTCAGTTCGGCAATCTCGGGAGTCCACCAGTACACCTGCTGCTTTCCCCTTGGGCATCTGCGTCTCGGCATGGATGCGGCGCACGCTGTCATCACTATGTCCCTCGCTTCTATTACTGTTGTTTCAGGGGCATTCTGTTTTTTTATCCAACCCATGCTCTGTATTAGCTTAGACTCTTCTAGTGAGAGCTTCGCTTTCGTCTCGTCCAGCTTGTTAGTGTTCCACGGAGGTCGCCCCCTGGCTTCTGGAGCTCCCTTTGGTATCCAGTTACTTTAAACTGGATGTAGCTGTGATCACTGAGCGTCTCGTCGTCCAGTACTCTCCAGTCCGTGGTTCTCCTAGCGATGTTGTTGGAGCCTATTGTTAGATCCAGTATGGATGCCGCATCTCCTCTTTGGAAAGTACTCTCCCTTCCTGTGTTAAGGATGACAAGGTCGTTTTTGGCGAAGAATTCACAGACTATATCCCCTCTTTTGTCACTTCGGGTTTCCCCCCATTCTGGCGACTTGCTATTGAAGTCACCTGCCACTACAACTTCTCCTTTTGCAGATTTTAGGCTCATCTCTAGTTCGTCAATTTCCTTTTTAAAGGTGTCAATTGAGTCGTTAGGTGAGAAGTAGCAGCTATAGACCCTTACGTCTCCTATTTCTATCCATACAAACCCAGGGTTGGTGGGTTTGTATTTAGATACGCTTATGTTCTTATTGAGTGTTATCACAGCCGCTCTTCTCGAGCCATCCTGGTACCACATAGCTTCTTCTGTGTTCTTCGGCTGCTCGCTAACGAGCAGCGGGTCTACGTTTCTTTCAGTTGCAGCTTGCAGGAGTAAGTCTTGGGCTGCTTTGCTCTTTCCTAAGTTAACCTGCAGGAATTTCATTATGGCTGGTTATTTTTCTTGTTAATTTCTGCGGTATATGCTGAGCACTTTTTGCTTCCCAGCATGTGGTCACAGCTTAGATTTTTTACTTTGCAAATGATGCATTGGGTTGACCCCTTGCAGTCTTTGATGTGGTGCCCCTCTTTGCCACATTTGTAGCACACATTTCTTCTGTCCGGGCCTTTGCAGTTGTTAGATATGTGCCCGAAGTCCAGGCATTTGAAACATCTAGTTAGTTGCTGCTTCTCCCGTATCTTACAGTAAATCCAGCCTATTTTAATCCTACCTTTATCCTTCTTCAGAAGTTTTACGGCTGTATCTGTAGGAAGCAGAATTGTCGCTGTCTGGGTTCTTGCAAACCCTCTGTGTAGCCGGCACGATTGACGGAATTGTTCCGCCGGAGTTTCTAGTTCCCTCTCGATGGCTGCTGTTATATCATCGACGGTGGCAGTTTCGTCAATGTCTTTAATTTCCAACATGGTTTTTGGCGTCAGAGTACTTATTTCTGCACTCTCCCCGACAGCCTTCACCAGTGCTTTATTAAAGTCGGTTAAATCCCCTTCTTTGTCTAGGACTATTAATAGTTCTTCCTTCTGTGTTCTTCTCATATTTTTTATGTTCAGGTTGTATTCACTTGGATTTACTGAGGTTTTCATCTTTTTAATAATGTCAGCGTATGTCTGTCCGTCTTTAGCAGTCATTTTTATCGCTTGGTTCAGGGGTCTATTTCTCGTCTTGATTTGTTCCGTTTTTTTTCTCTCTTTCTTTTCTTTTTTCTTCTCTTTGTTCTTTCTTCTTCTGCTCTGGTGGTTTCATCCACCCCTCCGTTGAGTCCCCTTCTGTCGTTCCTTCTCCTTGATGTTCTGTTGCCTCTGTGTTGGCGTCCATTGCCTCTACTGTTTCCTTCTGTCTGTCTTTTTTGTCTCTTCTGTGGCTCTCTTCTGGTGGGCTAGGCGCCTCCCTCTTTTTCCTTTGTGTCGGTCTTATCTCTTTTCTCTTATTGTCCTCTTCTCGTTTTGAGAGGCAGTGCAGGGTCTCTGCAAACTCTCTCTTCTTTTCTAGGGCGTAATGCCGTCTATTCCTTAAGTAATCAATTTTCTCCCGAGCTCTCATCATGGCCTCTTTGACATCCTTCGGGTTGTTTTTAAGCATGTATGTTTCCATAATTTTTAGGTTTTTGTTTAGATCTTCTATTATTTCCGTCAGTTCTTTTTCCAATTTCTGGATATTCTCCCACTTGCTAAGTAGTGGGCCGGCTGCTGTCATTGTTTCCGCTGGTTCTTTCTCACTCTCGGGCCCCTGGCCATCACTCATCTCGCCGCCATATGCCAGAGCCACCTCCATGATTGTAGGAGATGGTGGGGGAGTCCTCTGCAGCTTTGTTGTTATTATTATTATTATTATTATTATTATATAATAGAAATATAACATAGTAAAAATATGTTATTTTTTCATGTTCTTTTTTTGGTTTTAACTCAAATTCCAAAGGAAATATTTTTTGGCAAATTGCACATTTGTATTCAGCACCTAAAGTACATAGAGGAACAAAAAACAATACTACACCTCATGTTTTATCAAACTACAAATACTACTGGTACTTTTTAATAATCATCCAGTTACCATAAAATAAGCTGATAATAAATACTTCAAAACATTTCTTAAATGTCACATTATTATTCTGTATTCATATAAGATATCTGAATTGACTTTTTGATACATTTGACTTCTGACTTGAATTTGACTTTTCTATAATTATTAACCACGTACTTCTATAAGAGTGACCACTCTCTGTACCAGTCATTCAGTTCAATAAAGCAATGTACTATCTTAGTAATGTAGTAAATAATGTAATTCTGTGTGATATTGTTAGCATTTACATGAATAGGCCTACATTAATGTTGATAATTAAAGTTATTGTAAGTTAATTAAACTACTATTGCAAGATAATGGAATTACCCACTCTAATTGTAAGTTATTTGCCACTGTATCATCATCTGCTGGTTTATTAATATAATGAATTGTTAATGTTATTTTTAAATTTGTTAATGGACTTCTGTGTAGTTTAAAATAATGTAAATTATTTTAATGCAAATTGTAAGCCCTTGCATGTTTTATTAATGAGGAAATTTATCCAGTGAACTATTTGAATTATTACTGTACGTTATGTCATTGAATTTAATTCCAATTTTAACTTAAATTAATTAAATGTTTATTTTAATCAATTACATGTATTTTTGGCATGTAATTTGAGGTTAATATAAACTTATTAAACTATTACTGTAAGTTAATGAAAAAAAATTCTTACTGAAATTTTAATTAGTTTCTATTGATACTTTCTGTAAGTCTATAAGCAATTATATATTATTATATTTATTATTATAATTCTCTCAACATAGATTAGGCCTGAATTACTTCTGTAATATTGATAAGCCTCGTATTTTAAACAGGGAACCAAGACGCTATCCAAGGATCATCTCAGAGACCCTCTAGATCAACAGGCATGATACAAGCAATTCGAATATCAAGTCCAAACTCTTTCCCAGAGCTGAGGATAATATTTTAAGTACAATAAAAAGTCCTGCTCTAACATAATATCATACCCTTCCGTATATAATAAACAGTTTTTATATCATAACTTGGCCTCTTTTCGAATCTTCGTTTCTAGGACATTTTTCTTGAATGCACTTATTGTTTTCCTTTCTTGGATGTAGATGTCTCTCCTGTCCCTTATAGTTCCCCTCCTCCTCCAGCCAGTTGCCTGTGAAGCAAAATCACTTCAAAATAATAATATATATAAATTATATAGTTGGCTGGCATTGGGTTTACATTATTGACAAAATTGAGTCCAGACTTTCAGATTCATTTTTCTAAATTTACATCATTGTTTTTTAAAGTTTGTGATGGTAATGAACACCTACAACTAAAATAAAATCTTTTTTATTTGATGATTTGTGATATTTTTTATTTTGTGTAATTGAGTGCATTACATTAAGGCATGTCTTACTCAGATGAAGTGTTGGGTATTTTCAGTTGAGTTTTCATAATGATTCAAATTATGAAATGTTATGATCAGAAGAAAAATAAAATGTCCCTGTAATAAGAAATTGATTATCTTTAATTATACCAGGAAATTTAATTTCAATAACTATTTTAATATAGAGAATTATATTGAAGAATTTTACAAATATATCTAATTCAGTCATAACTGAATATTTCTATTAATGTATTCAGTTGTTATAAACATAGGGTGATACACCTTAGGAGTGTAATAACTAGGGAGTGGATTTCTATGATTTAGCATATTTTTCTCCATTGCTTCAAGGCATAGCTGAGAGTAATTTCTTGACATTTGGTTATAATTGGATGCTTTGTAAATTAATTTGTTAGTGCATATTGGATTTATTTTTCCCGTTGAGGTATATTTGTGTAATTATGGGGATATATTTTTCATATTTCGTTAAATAGAGAAAACGTTTTGCGTTTTTATGGAATCTAATTTGTCAGCGTTCATTGTTAGCACTGCTTGCCACAATTTTCTTTTATTTTTTTCTATAGATGATAAAATACGTGTGAAAATGTAGGATAGTTACTTCATTTCTCTCAAGAAGTAAGTTAGGGTATATTATGTTTGCACAAAAATATTTTTTTTCATTCCAAGCATGCTTCACCTGAATTTTATCAAGAAAGGCTTATACAGAAAATGAAATATTGTTAATTTTAATTGCATATTTCACAATTTTTAGGTCCTAAATTCATGTTTTTAAAAGCATATTTCAATATTTTTAGGGCATAAAAATCCGCTCCCTAATAACACCTCTTCTGAGATTTGTGAGGTAAAGTATAGTTCAGGTATGAAGAACTAAAGATTTTAGTATTTTTAAATTTTCTCTGGAAGAAAGAAAAAAAAAAAAAAGTGCCACAATCCTCAGTGGTGTCTTCATCTTCTCAGGAAAGTAAACATTTTGATGGAATATTCACCTCACATTCTAGAGGTATGCTTAAATCATTATTACATCAAGGCCATAGGCATACATAGGGTTTAAACGCATAGTGAGGGCTAGAGGGGCCATCACCTCTCTGAAAATTTCAAAACAGATCTCACCACTTATACTCTCTGGATCCCACAGCTATACATTACAAAGCATTACATTTCCGTAAACATGATCAATTGCGGATTTCCCTTTTTGTGCTGAAATTTGGGCAAGAGGATCTCCAAGCCATTTGGCAATCCTGTAAATGGTTCAACACAAAACTGAAAGCAATTATTAATTGCATCACTAAAATTATAATGGGATGTTCTTTGTATTACGTTTAATTATTTCCTAGTAAAATATTCTGTATGTAAATAAGTTTAATGGACAGAAGGGGGGCTTACAGGGACTAGGAATATCTTGGGGCCCCCTCTCCTTTTAGACTGCACATGCCAATGCTGAAGGTCAATGAATTCTTTTCAAAAATGAAACATAGAACAGTAATACATTCCATTTCTTTTGATAGCAGTTATTATGTTTGCAAAAAGCCACATTATGCTAGTGTTAGGTACTGATAGTCAATTTTGATTTCCCCAACTCAGGTAAAATTTATAAACAAATGTGAAAAGTTGTGTTCAAATATCAAATTAGAGTTTTAAACTAAAACATTTGGTTTTACTCCTTTATCTTCTAAGTGAAATGCTTACAAAATGACAAAATTGTAGACTCTAGTAAGCCTTTAATTTTTTCTGTGGTGAAGTAAAATTAAAATGTAAGTAATTATATTATGTGCTTATTTTCTTCCTAATAGAATTAAAAAATAGCAACATGCACACTGAATAATGACTATAAAAATCTTTTTATTTTTATCACCATGACATTTCTCAAAATTTCTACACACAGTTTTTGAACAATTACAATACTTCTACATAGTGGGGTAGAAAATAATTAAAAATATACATGTTAAGTCAGTTATAATTACTCCCTCTAAATCAAAGCATGGTTTGTCCTGACAACTGTAGTTTAACTTAGTAAATAAAGGACTCCAAAAACAATAAAGCTAATGCCAAACACTTACTCATGTTATTGCTTCCCCTGTCAATATTTGTTTTCAGTTGATGTAAAGATTTACAACTTGAAATAAGAACAAACCATTTGTACATTAGCTTATTAACTGAATTAGAAGGAAGAAGAATCAAGGGAAAGAATACAATAGAATGCATTATTAGGTTTATATTTACAATAATATTTTGTGAACATACTCATTCTTAATTCTAAAAACAAGTCACAAAATTATTCATACTAACCATATTTGGTACTTTATTGTCTCAAATAAAGTCTTTTGAAAACAGGACAAGTCTTGCACATTAAATCAAGAGTGTAATTTCTAGTCAATTAGAAATTTTATTTTCCTTGAAACCACAGAAACATTTTATTATTAATGGCTAACTGCAAGCCAACACTCCCCATAATCTGCAAGAAATATTATTCTTACCCACTGGATATCACAAACTATTTGAATATAACAGAAAATATATCCAATTGTCAGTCAATAGACATTAAAGAAGTAATTATTTACATTGAAGGCATATTTTTCATCAGTAACAAAATATAAAATGTTGCACTACATCAGCATTATCTTTTTTTGTATCTACAATATATCTTCCATTACGAGTAAAAAGAGAAAATCTTACAAGACAAGTCTCTACTCAGTGATTTCTGTAAGTTACGTTTGCAATATGCAATACAGATACACAAGTACAACACATGTAGTACTAGGGGATTTAATACTGGAGGTACATCATCTCCAAGTAAATTTTTTAAACAGTCTTTAGCAACCTTCAGTTTTGTCTTGGTTTCAATATCGACAAAATATTTTTAAACATACATATTAAAATATACTTAGTGATGACAAGGTTTACCTTCTATGCTGACAGCAGTTAAGTATTACATTAATCATTGCATTTAACCATAAATGGTAATACGTGCATAAAGTGCAAACATTTACTAACATATAAGAGCCTGGGATGCCAAAGTGAGAATCACTACAAAAATATATCTCTTGCATGAATTTCCATTTCAATTTACAGGAATCAAGCTCTTTAGTTTTCAAAATTTTACAATTCTTTTTCAAGCACAGAATCCAAATACAAACACTACGTTTCATTCCTAAAAGAAGTACTCTGAAACCTTCCAAGCCTCTCCTTAAAATACAAATTGCATTCAGGTAAATGTGACATCACTTAAGACATCCAACATTTGTTGGCCAAAACTCATAAATTCCATACGAAATGTTCTCTTCTCAATTTTTTTTAAAAGCAATGCTGCTGTAATATCGACCACCTGGCATCCCTGAAGAGGAAAGCTTCTACATTACAGGTTTGAATTCAGCATTTTCTCCAGTTTCCAATTTTGGAGCCAATGACCGGCGACACAATCCCCAGAACTTTGCTGGTCTCAAATCCGGTTGGGTTGAAGTAAACAACCACCCCATGTGAGTTTGACAATGACGACATTCTGTGATTGTCCAAGCGTATCCTGGGAACCAAGAATACTCTGTAGAAGGTTCATCGCTTACACATCTTAAACCCTTTGCTTTGTACACTGTCACGGTTTCATGCACATAACCTCCAGAGTTAACATATGTGCCTTGGGGACCTTCTACAGACATGGAAAATATATCTCGTTGATACGCAATTTTTGAAGAGCATTTCTGACAACACAAAATGCGACATCTTTCCAATACACTAAGTTCCCATCTTAGTCTCTGAACTGCACAATCTATTTTCAGTAAGTCCAATTTCTGTTCATCTCTGAGTGGTACGCTTTGTGCAACCCAAAACGATAGTTCAACTGGATCAGTTGGAAACGATGCATTGGTGTTTCCTATTTTCATGTGTCGAAGGAGATGAATGAGTTTCTTCATTAATTTTTGAGTCTGAAATTGAGAATATACCCAAGATGGCCAACGAGTGACTACAGCTTCCCTATTTTCTAATTTTTTCAATTTTTGTGCTGATTTCCTGTATTTGTCACAAGATGAAAAGCTAGCTCCTGCCAAGGGATCTCCTAAAATAATTTCTGGTAAAATTCTGACTTTTGCTGATACATTCCCATCAATCTGCCTCTGTGTTTCAACAATCTTGAATCTCTGACGGCCTATAGCTTTTATTTTGAAGCCAGCAGTTTCTTCTTCGTCTTGAAAAGCATAGATTTCAGCAGTGGTTCCTATGTCAGCAAGAACAGGAGGGTGAGATGAAGTGTATCTCACACAAACTACTCCAAATGTGTGATCAGTGGTGATGGTTCTCCGAAGCATACTTATTGTGGGAGGATAGAAGACAGTTAGTGGCAAAGTTTGGCCAGGAACTAAAACTACTCCAGGTTGTGGCAATAAAGGTATAGTTTGATACGAATCATCATCCAAGAGCGTTCTTCCTCTCAATTCCTCCAAATTCATCCCTAGGTACGTGTGTTTCACAGGCAAGGCCCTGTCAAACGTATGGTGTTGGACATTGCGGTCTTCATCGCTTGAGTTTCCCTCATTCATGGCATCATCCACCGCATCCTCATCACTCATGTTATCATATGTAACTGTGTCAGCTGCTTCAGCCCCGGTGCCATCAACGTCACCCTCCATCATTAATCCAATGACAGTCAATCAAAACAATGTTAATGATATTCTATAGCACGAAGAAAAGTTTAAACATCAAACAAATCTTGACATTGAAGCTTAATTACGAGGAACATTTGACATACATTCACAACACCATGCAATACACTACAAATATTTCTAGACCGAAATGCCAAGAATCGCATTTGCTTGCAATAGCTGTTGTTGTGTCGAGCACTTGTATTGGTCAACAGGCGCCTCAGGCTTGCAACTTCGGAATGTCACATAGTTCGATACTCGATTTGACATCAGAGTTGCACCGGTAATTTATTGTTGCTACAATAATATTATATTCACTGAACTATAATTTTTATTACTATTTTGAATTAGATCGAGAGACCAAGACATGAGAACTCCTTGACCACCTGGCGATAGTCATTTTCTAATTCTTCAGATACGACCGCCAGAGGTCGGTCGTTCTCAGACGTTAGCCACACCCATCACTGATGCTCCAACAGTGTCTCGCGAGCGTTGGTTCCGTTCTGGGTCGTTGTCATGTACTTCTGTCAAGAGATTTGTGAAGGTTAATTGAAGACTTTTCTGAAAAAAATCGTGTACTAGTGCAAAGTGTGTTTTGTTCCTTCGTGTGAATGCATTATTACAATAAATAGAAAACTAATTGTGAAAGAAGTGTGCTTATGTTACGGAATATTCTGGCGCCATCCTATCGTAGGTGAACTACCGTTCGTTAACGAAGGTGAGTGTTGAGCAACACTTTTGGTGTGATATCTCTGTATTATGTCTGGGAAGTTTTTTGTTTTTCTACTTTTCCCGTTTAAATTGTGTGAGGAATTTTGAGTTTATTTTAATTACCCAGCAGAATCTAATTTTATTCCCACCGGCGAACCTCACGTGTCAGTGTGGTTGTAGTGACTTCGAATATGTAATTGAATATACGTGAAGGTGGAATAATATAATTTTATTTGACTTGCATTTTCACAGATAATGGATATGTGTAGGTTGTCATTTTTAGAATATTTGTCAAAATGTACGACATGCAGGCTTAAAATGCCCTGCTTTTTTATTTCGCTTGAAATAGTCGTGACAACTCTTTTTTTCCTCTTAATATATTTTAATTTTAGCAATTTCACCAACATTAAGTTGCGGTGATTATCTGACAGTGATCCTAGATTTATCACCAACTATTCAAAAATTCTTTAATTCACATCGAAATAGGGTAAAATTACCACTTGTTGCTTGGAAATCGTGAAGAATGAGGGCTTAAGAGTACGTTCCAGTCGTTCGCATTTGTTATTTTCGTTGGTCGTTCTTTCGAAGTAGTCGTTTCTCATTTGTTCAGTTTATTTAGTTATTGCATTTTATTTTTTGATTTCGCATGAAAAACGCAGAAGTGCGCATTAATTTTACCTTCCATTTAATTAGCAGAATAACAAACATAATGATATTTAAAAGGCAGCATCTCCATTGATTAGTGTTACATAATTCTCAGTTGCCACCTGTTTCATGACGCTGTTTGGTGACTGGAGGCATTTTTGAAGCCGGAAACTGACGTACCGGATTTTGGTGATATTTCTTTAAGGAGAAACAAACAATACCGAAATTCCCCTGGACACTCTCCCGCAACTGAAAGATAGGCCCAAATATTGGATTGATTGACATGTAAACATTTTTACAAGCATTGGTTACAATTTTGCCCACCAGAGAATTCAGGAAATTTATTGTAGATTGTGTGAATTGGCTAGTCAGGGATTTTAGGTTTTAGATTGCTTAGAAATCTGAAAATACTTTCATTGTGATCTCAAAACTTTCAATCATTTTTGGAACATGCTACAAAAAAAAAAATCTGGGTTTAGGGTTGTAAATGATGATTATAAGTTTAAAACTATCAAATTACATTTTGTGAACTTATTGTAAATTTAAAAAGTCAATGGATAAAAAACATCTTCAATGCTCCTGGACCCTGTTTTTTTGTTATACTTATTTCATTAACTTTTCAAGCTAACATTATTCCATTAGTTTTTATCTTCTAATAGTTTTTTACAATCCTAGAATTCTTTTTTTAAAGACCATCCCATGAAGAATCAAAATATCATTAATTAAAATTAATTGTTAAAATGTCTGCTTTTAAAATAATGTCTGAAACAATTTATCATTCAAATGGGTGAAATGGTTATTAAGTTGGTTAAAATGCAATTGGCACATTCAGTACACTACGTTCCCATCTAAGTCTCTGAACTGCACAATCTATTTACAGTAAGTCCAATTTCTGTTCATCTCTGAGTGCAGTGCACAGCTTCACAGCTAAAAATGTAGGATTTTTCTGTCACATGTCCTGATTTAATCTGTTCTGAAGGGTCTGTGCAACTTTGTTATTACAAATTTGAGACTTCGTCCCTGAACATTTTTAAACCAAGATTTGGGGTAGGATGGTTCATAAATGGTAAAAATATTTTAACAATTGTTTTTCAATTGCAAAGGTTATAGTTCATTTTCATAGTCCTTTTGATTCCATATGTTCAATATTTCAGTATGTATCAGCTGTGTTAATTTATCTGTAGTCACGGTAAAATTTCTTAAGTCAATTTTTGGTGAAAGTGGGTTATGAACTGAAATGAATAGTTAGGTTTCTACATTTTATTTTAGTAAATTGACCAACTTCAGATGTTGCCTCCTTGATGAGAAGAAAACGTTGGAAAATAGCATTGAGCTTAGGGAAAAAAACGTTGGCTCAATAATCTAACCCTTGTTTTCTTCTAAGTTTTTTGACTTAGGAACTTTTACCCTATGACCGCAGATATTTGGAACAAGGGTTGGCTAAATTTACTCCAGCCCATGAAACCCATGGGGGTAAAAAGAATTGCCAACAACAAAAACCACTGTAAATATTTCTTGTGCTACAGTTTTGAATTCGTCAGTCAAGTGCGAGAACTAAGAATCGATTCTAATTCAAGGACAGTATCATTAGACGTTGCAAGTTTTCCATCGATCCCTCCCTATTTAATTCTTTAATGTTTTGAAAATTTTTTTTAATGATCGTAATGATTTCTCTGAGATTCCAGCACATGAAATTATGATTTTAAATAAAATGGAGTTTCATTTGAATGGGAAAGTGTACTATCAGTTAGAAAGTACTCCTATTGGGAGTCTGATCAGATCCTTATGTTCGAAAACTGTGATGAGACACCTTGAATCAAAGTCTTCAGAGATCTGAACTTCATTTATTTCACACATTATGTTGATGACCCTTATTGTTCTACCTCAAAACCAAATTGATGAATTATTACAGAAATTTAATGATAAAATAAAATTTACTTTTGAAACTGAAACAAATTATTCTGTAAACTTTTTGGATGTGACAGTTTTTAGAAAAAATACAATATTTGAAACATTTTGGTACAACAAACCTGTTTTTGTTTGTTCTGTTCTTTTTTTCTGTCGTTTCATATTTAGTTGACAGAGTAATAAAATTGTCATCTCTTCGGTTGTATGCTTATAATTTACGTAGAGCTTTAGAGATATTTAAATTCAATGCCTACCCTAAAATTCATAGAAAAAATGATATCTAAAAGACTAAAATTGATTAAATATGAGAAACCCATAGTGATACTACCATACGATTTCGAGGTGAAGAATTTATGAATAATATGTTATGTTTACCCTACACTCCCCAAATAAATAACATTCTTAAAAAAGAACTTTCGACGAAATTAAAATTTAAAGTAGTAAATAGAGATATATAGGTGTCACGAAGTCCAAAACTTAAAAGATACTAGAGGGAAATTAGACATAAACAATGTAGTCTACCATATCAGTTGTACAGATTGTAATAGATCGTGCATTGATCAAACTAAACACAAGTTGAGCCCAAGACTACTTGAACATACAAGAAACATTTAAGATCTGGCATGTAGACAAAAATTCTCTTACACAACATATAATTAAAACTTCCCGTCATGTAAATTTCCAGGAGATACAAATTTTAGCCTGTGACAATTTTTTGTGACCTAGTTTAATATTAGAAACACTTTATATATCAAACAGTCTTCTTGTTTGAATATACAGGTGGAATCTAATAAATTTACTATTTTATATGGTGGATTATTGAGATATTTTTACTTGATTTGACTCAAAATTAAGATATTTCTCTTACTAAGTGTCAATTTTAACTTCGTTCTGTCTTGATTTTGTAATGTCCTTCTTAACCTCCATCTACTTCCTTTCATACCATTATGATACCATACTGAGATCTTCAAATGTTTTTATCAAAGTGTGTTCTGTTGTAACTTGGGTACATTAATACTATGTAATTCTTCTGTTTATATCAGAGTATCTGGCCATTGTTTAAAATATTATATTTATTTGTTTTGACATTTAAGCCTGAAGATGGAAATAATTATATTCTGAAACATTGCTGTTACTATTATGTATCGCATGTAATATATTAATATGAAACAGTTCTCCTAAAACAATTTTATCAGAATATATTTAATATATTCTGATTTCAATAATTTTTTTAAATTATTTAAAATAAAATAACAAAACTTTCAATTTCATGTATTGAAATATTCATTAAATAACAATTTCATACAAATGAGTACAAAAAATAACGCATGTATAAAATAATTTAACTGACAATTAATTACAAATTTCATTGATTGGATTTTTGGTTACTCCATTATGTACTTGTCAATGAGTATATTTCAGTTTTATGGTTCGATTGAGGTAATTAATAAAAAAAATCCTCAATTAAACCCAAAAATACCTGCTGGATCAGGTTAAAAACATTTTTTTTGCCATCCTTGTTTGGTTGTAGTTTGTTTCAAATGTATTCGTCTGTTGAAAAATATATTTACCGCAGGTTAGTACAAGTTTGCTAAATTTAATTTTTAGAAGGCCATGTTTGGAAAATTCGAGGTCGAAACTGATATTTTTAGAAAATAATCTTTTTATATTTTTGAGGAAGTCCCAAGCGCTTCCTGATGTGACGTTCCCAGGAAATTCTCTCTTGGTAGGCGAGAGAGTATTTTCGATTAAAACAAGGAAATTGAATTTAATCATGTCCATAAACTACCACCAGTCAGGATACCAGAATCTACAGAGCTCAAGTTAAACTTCGGGGGAACGTGGACTGCTTTGGCAAAGGCGAGAATGTTGCTCGGTGTTGAGTTCTCCCGCGCGTTGTGTATTCGAATGTTGCGCGTGTGGAATGCATTGGAGTTTGCGTGTGGTTGCAAAACGGTGGAATTGTTTTTGGTCAGGCTCTCTATGAGTGAAGTGAAAATTTACAGTTCTATAAGCATTTTGTTGCTTTCAGCGCCAAAACGTTTCCTGGAGGGGAAAAGTGACTTTTCGGGAGTGGTGTGCGTGTGTGTATGTATGGATTCACGTACAAACTTTACGTAGTCCCTCTGTCTACGCACGCGAAATTATATTTCGTCTTTGTAGGAAGACGAAATGGGTCTTATCCTCAGTGAAATAAATAGAATTCCTGTAATCGATACCGTAATCTTGTTTACGTGTTTGAAGGAACATTCTCTGTTTATGTTGTTCTCTCTCTCCTTTTCATTTAATATTTGGAATAAAAGAAATTTTACAAACAAATTACAAAAAATGATGACTGTGAGATATGTTAATTCGGAGAGAAATTGTGGTATAAACGGTATTGCATAACCATTACTAAAGGCGAGAAAGTACGTGCTGTTTTAGCTCCATATGTTGTGTTTGAAAATCGTTTTACTAATGTTAATTAAGCGGCATTTCATTAAATAATTAAAAAAAACTAATTACATGCAATGCGATGTCATTCCCTGATTGTGGTAAGTAAGTTTTAAGAAGTATTTTGATATGAATGAACATTTTTTTCAAAAACTCCAGTGCTCAAGAGAGTTGTTCCAATATTATTGCATTGACTGAAACACTTTAATAACTATGGCGTGGAATAGATTTTTAATTTTATTATAATCATTATCTTCGTGGGCCATAATAACTCTTGTCAGACTGAAAATGCCATCACATGGTATATTTACGCAACACATTATACAGTAGTAACATATTTACATTGTATGAATAGTATGCGTAAGTGTTGTAAAAAAATGTTGCTGCGCATTGCTAACGCCAGACTGAAGTTCTTGTGGAATCGCTTACAATGTCTATCTCGCAGCAACGAGGGCTGCTGTCGACGTCAGTGCATCTGGGAATGCAACCCCGATTATTCGCAAACGCCTTTGCGCTGGGAATCTCTGTCGGCGCTGTTTGTGAATAATTTCAGTCACTTGCTAATTGTGTGGTACAAAAGAGAATATTTCCATGGGCCACTTGTTTTTATTGAATGGAAAAAAGCAATATTAACAACTGTGACTCATCGGGGAGAAGTACGGACGTGTATATTGCATTTAGAAAGTTCTTCCTACGTGCAAAATATTATCATTTATCTCCACTTCAAGAATGCCACATGTAGGCTTATACTCTTTTTGACCCTATTACAATAGTCATTTATGCCCGAAGTGGCCCTCGGGCGGGTCTACCATTAGAACCATTTGTCGCCTACGGCACAAGCAAGATTTTATTTTTTACCCGATGTTAAGGTTTCAGAATGCCTTATTTACTAATTAGATGTTGACTCAGCTCGCCCGTTCATAATTCCCTCCATTAGAGAACCATGCAGCATCATTGAACTGTTTTCATATTTCCCTCGTAACCACGATCTTCTCGATCAGGTAAGATGTGCAGCGGATATCGAGCTGCCTATAGAAGGCAATAAGTAATGTCAGTAAGAGAGTCAGTAAAACGTTAACATGTTTTTTGCTTCATTAATTTCGCTCTCTTCGGTGAGCTAGAAGCAGCGTGACTGCATATTCCTTCTACTGTTTTTCTGCCGTGCCCCAATTGTAAAGGTACTCGACTCAGTCGAATATGTATGGATTGTGTCAGGCAATCGAAAACATGTATTAAATGAATTTGGGAAGTGCGATTTGTGGGAAAAAGACTTGCAAAGTGACGTTTAGCCGCACGAATTCGTACCTTGTCAGTTCGTTCGACCGCATGAAACAGACCCTTCTTTGAAGTCGTTTGCGTTAGGCTTGGGTAGACTTATTTTGTTATGGAAATTCCAAGGAAATCGCAGTGAATGCCATGTGTATCATAATCTTTGTAATACAAAAAATTAAATCCTTAACTCCTCAAAGGTTAAAATACATTAAAAAATGCAATGCAAGAGTCAGCCACTGTTACGGCTGTCCTCAGGTACAATCGTTCTGCAAATCGACGAGTTTTGAGGCAAGTGTTAATAACCTCATGCCCCGGCGAAATGCACGATGTTATTAGCATCATTTTGGCCTTGTATTAGTTGTCGATAATGTCTGTGTAGTTATGATTTTTCGTGTCATTTGAACGATGGCAGAGGAAACTACATTTCCTGAAACAAGATGTAAGAAATATTTTGAGTCGGGTAAAAGTTGAGATGAAGTTACGTGAGAACATCAGCTGCATCGCAGGATTTACTACGGAAGATGTGAGAAAGCTTCATCAAAGGTTTTTGTTTCGATGTAAATTTTATGTCTTAAGCAGCTTGCATAGGATTTACCGGAAGTAGAAATTAGGTTCCGAAAAAGGTGCGAGTTTTGTTTGTTCGTTTATTTCTTTATTTGATAATTTATTTTCTAGTAAATAACTTAAGCATTCACCGTACGCAATACGTGTGAAGTAAGATTTTATATATGCAACCTGAAAGGGATTTAAAAAAATCCGTACGCGGGATCTGGAAAGATTCCTTTTATTTCTTATACATACCAAGAGAGGGGCGGGTTTTGCTTGCACACCTTCATCCATTATCCATTCTGATTATGAACATAATCGCAACACCTATTTGCCGTTCTTTTCATTGGAACTCTCCGGAAAGAGTTATGCCAGTGTCAATTATCACGTCCGTCCGTTAAAATGAAAGCCGCGAACTCCAATGTTTCCGACGTTCTTGGGATTGCTATTGCCGCTCTGTTGCGCGACACTCAATTCAGACGAGAATCAGAAGTTGCTGAAGGTCCTTCTTTGAGCAGAAAGCGAGCGACGTTTTAGTTTTTGTCCGAGTCAGAAAAGTGTGAGAATGAATCCTCGAAATCTAACCAAACTGCTTTTCACTTTTATTTAATATTTACGATTTTCCATACAAAAAGTCGGACGTATGAAGATAAACCTTTTCTATTTTGCTTGTTGTGCATCTGTTTAAAGAAGTAAAGTTAGAGGTATCGTTTTTTAAGCGTGGAAATGATTTTACTGGCCCTCATCCCACTAAATAAAGACAATGAAACTAGAAGTCTCCAAATAGATCTATAAAATTATTTGTTTAAATTTAGGCACTTAAAAACCTAACGTAGGTACTAAAATTATAAAAGAAAAGAAAAAGATACAATTTAAGCCAGTAAACATAACAACCTGCATATTATCACACAAAACAGGACATACTACTTTGTAAATCGAAAGTATGACCCATCCTTTTATACACTTGCCGAATTTGGATTAATATCGAAGAAACAAACCTAAACAAAATCGAGTAATTTGATTAATTCCTAAAACAATAACCAATATTGAAGTACACGAGTCATTCTAGCACAAATTTAAGAAAAAAATGTTCTTCATATCGCAGATTTTGTTTTCAATGAAGAGTATAATAAAAAAATATGAAACACTAATTTTTCTCTTTTTCCCAAATATTTTAAGACTTTATTAATTTTCAACATTTTGGAAATAATGCTCGCATTGTTTAAGTTCGTTTGTAACTGGTATTGACAGAAATTTAATATTACGCAATATTGAAGAAAGAAAGAAAGAAAGATGCCCTTTCATTTGATGTATTTATGGCATTAATTGAATTTCTTAAACGCATTTTTGAGTAATTTGTTTTTTTTAAAAGTTTTTTCTTCACCCGAAAATTCCATCGTATTTCCCGAAGCGTTGAAGTCGAATTGGGACGCAGAAGAGCCGGGAATAAAAACGGCGCACGCACTCGGAGAGGCGAGTAGAGAAGCGAAGAGGAGGCCCGCAGCGCGCTCCGCTCCGCCCGCTGTGAATGGGAAGCGTCGCAACGCTGGCAGGCGCGCGCCCACGTGACCGCCCGCCCGCCCGCCCGAAGCACCTGAAGGTCAAAGCGCCGAGCGCGGCCGAGCGGAGCCGAGCGCAGCCGAGCGGGCCTCGCCTCGCCGCGTTGCGTAAGCGCCTGGCCTCCGCTCCGCGGCCGAGGATTCACCCACCGCGCGACGCCACTTCCACTGCCCCGACGGCGCTTGGAAGGGAATGGCATGCACTTCTACTCGATAGCACAAAACTATTTTATTCTTTTCTAACGTAAAAGGACGTGCTTACATTTTTTGTACTACCAGCTCTGTATTTTCGAAAATTGTAAAAAGTTACCATTGCAATGGTATTCTTAATATTTTGCACAAATTTAGCGTTGCCAACCTGGATAGCCGAAGGAGCCGAAACTGCCTTGTGCCTGAAGGGTCGTGAGTTGGAATCCCGCCTGGGACACGGATGTTTGTGTGTCCGAATACTTTTTACAGTTACCCCCCATGTTACAGTGGTCGCTATAAGATCTTAGAAATTAAGAAGCGACCTTCAATAGGTTAAAAAATTGGTGGTATATTGATATATTTCTCAACTTTGGGGTGTTTGTTTCGTTTAAATCTTCGACTGCCGAAAACTAATAATGCATGGTAATGCCAGAAACACGTTTATGCGAAGTTACATTATTCCATGGTATTATTTGCCTCCTGATTTACTGTCTCGATTACGTACATAGTATATACGGAGTTACACATTACCTTCTCAATAGTATAGAGGAAGTTCTGCAATGCTGCGGGAAATCGATTTCAAGATTTTAACACGAATGCACGTTATGTGGCCCAATGACTCCAAACGTTTTTTCTCCTTCCTTTCTCCTTCATTGCTTTCTTGTGGGAACATGTGTCCGGGTTTGTCCGACCTTGTCAGCTCTAATTATACGAAAGAACTATTTATCTATTATCTACTCCAATACAACTGAAAAATGTGCCTGTTGAACCACTGAAAATAACTTCGTTTAACAGTTGGAAGGATCTTAGATTAGCGCAGTTGATTCATAAATAAACCTTAGAAATGGTGCATGGTACGGCTGCGACGTTTGCAGTCAATGGGGCTTTGACGCCTCGCGCAAGTGCTTGAGTGTGCACTGGCAGCTGCAGCTTCTCCGCTCTGCAGCGCCGTCAGCGCGACTGCTATGTTGTTGTGCATTTCAATTGCGCTCTGCAAGTTCACAATGAAAAGAAGTATAAAACAGTACTGTAGCTTGCCTCACCCATCCGAATTTCTATTTCGAGATCTATTTCAATACAAAATTAGTTTTTTATAGACAATCCGATGACACAATTAGTAGCGATTCGTGTTGTGTCGGGAAGTTAAGAAATGAATAACTTTTCTCTCCTGCACAGCCTTGGCCTCCCCGTAAAACACTCTTTTTAAAATACTTCGTGAAAATTCGGGAAGGATCGGGCTAAAGTCGGTGTGATTTCGATTGACATTGGTTTCGAATAAGTTATCGATCACTTTTGTTGATATATTACGCACCCCAAACGTTTTCAGTGGTGAATTCCCCAATAAACACGGTTCTTTGCCAATAATCTTTGAAAAGTTGTTAGTTTGGACGGCGCATCAGGCAGAGGCGTCGCTGTGGGCGGAGGAGCCTCTGAGTTTTCCCTCGCGACGGCGCTGGAGACAGCGGCGGCGCCGGCGCCCTCGCCTCGCTGCCAGGGGAAAGGAATGGATGCGTGCTTGCATGGTAATAAATACCATACACCTCGTCAATACATTGTCACTCGGCGAATTCTTATTATGCGTTGCAGGTACTCGGTAGGAAAGCGCCACTGCTTTGCACGACTGCTGAAGGATCCGGCCCCGTGGTGATGGGGAGAACGTTCGTCCTGCGGACGGAAGGCGTTGGTACTTTGCTGCGCGAGGCTTCACTTTTCTCGAACCGTAGGGCAATGTAAAATTAAAAAGAGTATATCAATTGATAAAACTGCTAGGTGTAACATGCAATGATTTTGAGGGAAACTTTGAATTCCTTGCTGGCTCTCAATATAATTAATATTTCCTTTAATATATTCTTTAATGTATGTGAAAATAAATGAAGTTGTGAAACGTTCGTTGCATTATTTAATATTAGACACATTTCAGTGTTAGAAACCTCGAACTTCAAAAAGCTGAGAATAAGGCCTGGATAATAAAGGCGATGACTTGAACGATTTGGAATTTGGAAAGATGTTGGAGATTTGAGAAATGCGAGGAACGGGAAGTGAACTTGTCTTTTCCAATGTCTTTTCCGCTGCCGGCCAGCGCAGTCCGCTCGCAGAGGCAACCGGAAACGGCTCGTGGGCGGCGGCGGCCGCTTCCGCGTTGCGAAGGTGCAGATCGCCATCGGAGGCGCTATCACCGCACGCGAGGCGACGGCGCCACAGCGCCGCAGCGCCAGCGGCGCCCGAAATACAATAGCTTCAAAAGTATTCATTCCTCCAGTCAACCTACATGGTCCATACATTTTTAATCGTATCGTCGACGTATCTACTATATTATTAATGAGTAGCTTTCTGCTCAAGAATATTTTCGCTAAACACTGCAAGAAATGAAATATTGAACAAAACTGGTTATTGCAGTTGCAATCATAAGAAGAGAATGCGCGGCCCTGCTTAGGTGCCTCAGCGCCCTGACCGCGAGGTCCCAGGGTGACCGTCCCTGCGGTGGCAGAGTGTCCGACCCTAGTCAGAGGGCGAGGTCGAATGCAGCCGTGGTCTCTAGCAGAATTCTACAGGCCGGCTGCTCTGGTTTTCCGTGGCTTCTTCGATCACCATGAGGCGAATGCCGGAGCAGTACCCTACCAAAGGAGCCACGGTCCGTGCGCGATTTTTTCTTTCTCTTCCTTGACTTATCTTTACTCCTAACTTGCATACGCACACTACCACATATGTCGGACACCCGGCGCCCCTCCCCTCCCCCGCCGTAAGAGCGTGCGCTGCACTTGCGGGCGACGGCCTTCGGAAACCCCCCTCCACCGCCCGAAGCACTCTCAAGGGTTCTCTCAACAGTGCTCAAACATGGAGCAAGAATTATGTTATAATGTATTTTTTGTAAAACTTTTAGTTTACGGGAATTTTTATCACCTTAGATTTATTAATTTATTTGTCAAAAAACAGTAAAAACTGTATATGACGTGTGGGGAAAGAAATTTATCTGCGCACATTTTCTTGAGGGCCAGAATTTTATATAAAAAAAAACCGAAAAAATGAATTTAGAAAATAATTATTTTAGAAAAATAAAGATATTTGAAAAATGTTTTTTCCCGAATTATAGAAAATCAATTTCAACTGTAAATGAACTACAAGCAAAAGGAGTGCTCAACAAAACGTGCGCACAGTGAAGCCACATTTACGTCCAGAAGCAAAACAAGGGGCCATCTCAGCATTTGCTCAATGGATCAGGGAAACTGGACAAAAACCTGATCGAGATGGGGAACTATACATTTTCATCATTAGTAGTAGACAGGTCATTAAAGAAAAATAATGTAATGCCATTGGCGTCAAATCCTTTATTTGGTGTAGTTGCGTCCCTTCCCCCTGACTGTCACGAAGGCCATCCTCCCCAAAGGCGCCACTTGGAAGGCTGCTATTGAAACATTCTGCATTTCATTTGAAATGGCGTGTCGGAATATATCATTTTTATACATACAGTTCTGTCAATGCATGAACAAACAAAACGTCATTCTATTCCTCTTTTTTTATCTATTCAATGCTTAGGAGAAAAAATAGTTCTATTTAAAAAATGGAAGATGATTGAATTTCCCGAAAACAAAAAATACTGCAGAAAATATCTCGGCAGCATATTCCGTGCCCCTATGATTTCGTATTCTAGAGCGAAAACAGTTGGGGGGGGGTGAGCTTTCGAGGCTGAAAAGCGCAGTCAGCATTCTTGAATCGAAATGAAACACAGCGTGACTCGGATAAGCATTGAGTGGAGGCTAGCTGCTCGGAGCGGTTTCGTTGGATCTCCGGAAGGCGGATTCCTGACGTGTGGCCGTGCCTTCCAGCCTGCCCCTCGCCCCTCCGAAGTTCCCGCCCCGTGGATCGAAATTCTAGTGCAATGTTGTCAAGGTCGATGCCACGAGCGGGAGTCCGTGGCACGAATGCCACGATGAAATCGCCCCTTCACGCTGCCACCAGAGACAACGCCATCCCTATTGTAAAACGGCGGGGTTACGAATACTTTCCTTCGTCGACGCTAGTTGCGCAGAGAAGCTCGTGGCATGCCACTGCCACAGTAGAAGACGTTGACGCCAGTGGAGTGGAGCGTGGCAGGGAGCTGTGGCGTGTTGCCGTGTTGTGTTGTTTGGCGCCGCGTTCCAAGAGGGAGAAAGCGGCTGCGCGCCTGCCAGGCGAAAGGAAAGCCCGAGCGGCCTTGCAGTTCGGATCTCCTCTGGCAGGAGGTGGGAAATACAAATGAGTTCAGTATTGGCATATTCCTTTGGATGGGATGTGAACAGCACGTGCCTCTACGCCCCCCTAGGACGTCGTAGGTGCTAAGCTTGTAGAATAAGCTTGTGGAAGCCCTCGTTAATGATCTCTCGCTACGCGGCTCCCGTTGCAAAGCCCATTTCATCGCGATGAAACTCGGAGATTGTTGCACCACGATCGCTGATGGTCCTCCACCGCTCTAGGAACGCGCGTCGTTTCTGAGCGCGCTGGGTCGTGGAGCGCCGCCTCCTCCGACGGGGCCCCTCAAATGACGTGTGGACATGTGCGTTATTGTCGCTCGCGTGCGGCGGGGACTTGGTCCTTCGGCGCCCGACAGGTCGCGGCCCGGCCCGTCCACGCTTTCGCGCCTGCGTGCCGTCAGAGCGGAGGCCCTTTAAATGGTGGAATTATATATTTTGAAAATTAAACAAGTGGCTACGATACGAATTAAATGAGTGAAGTAAGTGTTGAAATTCTAATAAAAATGATGTTGGGCCGGAGCGATGCACGAGCAACAGCCCCGTCAGCACGCGCATCAGTTTGCTAATAATCTCATTGAGAAACCGGAAGTGAGCTGGCCTGCCGCGACGCCAGCACACAGCAGAAGTTACATTTGAAACTGCCAAATGCTGCATTACTAATGAAGTGAAAATGAATGGCCACGTTTTTTTGGGTGACGAAACAGGTGTTGCTGCTTTGACGCGACGCCTGGCGTGATGCGATTTTGTCAAGGAAAGCTCGTGGACATTCATTTCGATTTGTGTCAATTCCTTACAAAATACGTAGCTCCGTGTTGAATGTCCGTCTCCGCCGGCGCGGTGCCCAGCCGGGCCGCCCCCGTTTTCTCCGCGACAATCCCGAGGCAACGCATTGGCCGTGGCTGGTGCCGCCTGACGGAGGGCTCCGCCCCTGTGCGTTGGGCCCTGCCTTCGCAGCCATTTCCACACACGTTCACGCGTTTCACAGGTCACGTGAGGAAAATGGCGGCGCCACACGAACGTCACGGGCCACACGCGAATCACAATTTCTGGCGGTTTCGCAGGAGGCAGAGCTACTGGACCCGGAAGTGTGGTTCGCCAACGCCACAAGCATTTTTTTTATAAAAGAAAACCAATATATCTTTAGAAATAAATTCTTAAATTGGAAAGTGTACGTATGTCGTGGAATTCTCCTTCAGAAGGAATATATCGTGTGGGAATTGTTTTGAACATCTCGAGGCGGTGGATTTGACGCAATCGTGGGTGGCGACGTGGCCCCCCGCTCCTCCACACGCAGCACTGGCCCCGACGACAGGCGATGTGCTGGTCAAGTATACAATCTCTCTTGACACTCACCTGTTCACTTCGCGAACGGTTGTTCGCTGTCCATTAGCTTCGTTGGGCGCTGAAGAAGAACTCTTTTGTTCTTGTGACTGACGTGTAGTGGCTCGAGTGATTCCGACGCATAGCAACGGTAGTGGAGGTGGCGTGGTGCGCCCGAAACCTCTTTTATGGGTCACAAACACCACAGGACTTCTGTTCCACGAAGAAAACGAAAGTGCACTTGTAAAATAGTGTGTATTGTTAATTTAGATTCTCCGCCCGATGATGAGTTGGCGAGCCGGAAGAGCGGGCCGCATGGCCCGAGTCTCGCGGGGCGGGGCCGGTGCAGCCGAAGGCGCGTGCTGCGGGCGAGGGAGAGCGTGGCGGGCGCATTCCTCCTTGGCGCCCTGCGCCGCGCCGCGGCGGGCCCTTGGCTGGCCCTCGGCGGCCCTGGGCGGCCGCGCGCGTGGTGTCGGAATGCGCCGCGGCGGAGTGGGGGGGGGGCGCAGGCCTTGACCCTGCTCCCCGGCGCAGGCGGTCTCTCACCTCCAACAGGTTCCTGCCCCCCTCCCTCCCCCTCCACGCAGCCCCACTTCTCAAACAAACGAGCGCCCCTTGGCTTGGAGGGCCAATTGCGCTGCGCGGCTGCTTGGGAAGCCAAATCACTTTTTACTTTCTTGTGGACGCGCGTCCACAAGCTCCGATATAAAAAAAAGTACCCCTGATTCTGTGTTGAGGTTCATGAAGAATAGTGTATCCAGTTAAGAAACAACAAATTCAAGACAAGGGTACTTCAAAGCGACTGCCGCGTCACAGCTGATACGGGCGCGGCGCGGTGCGTGCCGAAGCGCCGGACTCGTAACGACGGTCCGCAGCGATCAAAAGTCCTGGAGTACTCGAACTGTTTCTTTGCGTACATTCAGTGTGGACGAATGTCGTGTGGGTTAGAGAGCCACATACAGTAAATGAGTGTCCTGCGGTTCCTTTTCGTAAGAACATGGCACATTGTAGCCGAAATGTTCGTACATTGAGTTATTGAGTTTTTCTGGGCGCGGGTGTGAACTGATGCTTTTGCCAGTCATTTTGTGAAGCTGCAGGCCGACAAATTGCATTGGCCAAACTTTGCAGGACACATTGAATTGAATTGAATTGCCTTATTTTACGTGGCGAGACTCAGGCCATGATGCCTGCTCTTCCACGCTAAACACGCAAAGTTCGCTACGCTCCTTTCATCAACTAGCGGAGAAAGAAAGTATTCCATGGGCGATTTTGAATTTAGCTGAGAGGCGTCATTTAGGCTTGAGGATCTTTTACATGCAGTAAATCTACTAAGATGGGACAACCGGCTTTACTTCCCCTCGGAAGGAAGGCGTACGAAGGATTTTTTCGCCCTTAAAAGTCCATGGCTTCGATCGGGTTTGAACCCGCGAACTTGTAATAAGTCCTTCAACACATGAGGTTCTACAGTCAATTAATCTTAAGTCCATGATGAACTGCGAGAAAAATGGCTTACGAGTATGCCCTACATGACTAAGAAAACAGTTTACTAATGTGTTAGTGCAAAAGAGTAAAAATATATAATGAAATAGGAAAAAAAACTTCCGTGTAAACGTCCGTTGCTTGGTGGCGTAATGCATCGTAATGCATTGGCACCTGGCGCCACCGCTCACCGCTCAGTTGAAGAGAAGCAGACTCGCATGTAGAGTTCGTAGCTGCGACCTGCATCGCGTGCAAAACACCCACCTTCCCTATCCACGGCCATTTTCCATAAATGAGTTCACGAATTATCTCAAGGCTCCAGGAGAGTGGCATGAGCTCGAAAATGAAGGCCACGATACACATTAATCTGCGAGAACTCTATGCTGGATACTTGTCGGGATGTCGATATTCCATGATCGTGTAGCCTGTTCGCTAAATCAACCGCTGACCAAATACTTCGTAGGGGATCACATCAGGCCACGTGATTATAAGGTAATTCACTAGGTTCTTTTAAAGATGACTATTAAATACCTCTGTTCCCTTATTTTTATTTGAGGTAACCTTCATGAGGAGCAACATGACCACATCTGAGGGGAAGAAAACCTACATGTCAATTCGTGAGCAACCATTGATCGGGTTATGTAAGCGGACCGTCCTTAGCGAGAGCTCCCGAAATGACTGTCGCGGGAGCATCATTCATGCGAACCTAGAAATGATCAATAAAGTTTGTTTTAATGAAGGAACATTTTAGCTGCCCAAAGCTGTTGGCGTGCGTCAGGATGTGAAGGAAAGAAAGTGCAGGGGACTATCATTTACCTTCCGTGGTATTCTAAAGAACAAGAAATTCGTTCATTGAAGATACACAAAAAATAATTCGAGCATTGGCGGAGTTGTTAATTTCCGTTCATCTTGGTTCGTGTTCAACGTACTTTGTTACGCCGTTGTATAGCGTGGTTATAAATTACAACCAAAATGCATTTTAAGTACATTTAATGGATCATTCTTTCTTTACTGAATGTTGCTGCAGCACTTACCAAAAATACATTAGGACAGAATTTTATGCAACATTCGTTTTTGGAGGACCAGCGAGGTTATGTTATCCTGGAGGATAGGAAAGAGCTCCCCGCCGCGCACTCGGACAAAGTGTCCAAGCCCAACGTCCTTTTGGCCCTTTGGACACCGAAGGGGCTGAGGAAACCCTTTGAGCGCCCTTGTGTCCATCCGGCCTTGGGAATCGCCGTTCGCCCGCTGCTCTCACCTCACATTCACTCCTCCCCCATTCATTATTAGAGTTGCTGTTTTATCGATAAATAATTGATGGGTCAAAGTTTAATTAAAGCTTTCAGGAACTCATTGAATTGAAATGGGTGTTTGATAACGCACCTGAGTCCTTCAACAGCCGCATTAATAATTACAATTGCGAGCTGCAGCCGTGAAAGGAGGATTGAACGCGATGGCAAGCACCGTCCCCTGAGCAGTGATGTGTCTCTGAACGATTCATTATAGAAAAACCTGCAAGAAAGTAGTGTTGGCTTGGTGTCCGCTTGAGTTCGTTTGTATATTTTGAATTTGCGTGAACTCTGAAACAACTTGAGTGATCTTATGAAGTAATGTGTTTGGGAAATTAGATTATAATTGGATATAATTAAAATGTCGCAGACTTCGTGGACATTTAATCTATTCCTACTCAACCACTGTCTTCCTAAATAGGTTTACTACAAAAATCATTATCCTTTCTAAAAAAATAGATTTTTGTTTAACTCGGATTTTTTTATTGTCGGTTTTTCTTTTGTATTGATTTACATATTTTTTCTTGGAGTCGGACTTTGCTTTTCTTGCTTTCTGTTTAATGGATACAGAGAAGATATTGTAATGCTGAATGAAAATAAGTCGATTTTCCAAGAGACACTCTCCACCAGGCCCCGATGAAGAAGTGGATAAATCTCGGTCCTTCGTGTAGTGAATTACTTCCTCTAATACGATGTGCAGTCAGAATCCATGTTCGCTGAGACCTTGATACTGAAAAATCGATTGATGACGAATCTTCGGTCCGTCCATGAGCAACGCTAGTGGCTGAACTGAAAGCAGGATTTCCATCAAAAAATATACTGATCGATCTGATTGATGTCACGGCCGTTGATTTTGAAACGGGTATTTTGATTTGGGGGGTACTTTACCAAAACATAACATTTTTCAAAAATTTCTCAAAACCAAATTCTGCTCCAAATTTTTTTCTGTAAATTTTCCCTTCTGATAAAGTCAAAACGTTAAGGAAATGGCGTAGGTCGCATTTGAAATAATAATTTATTGAAAATTGCTGCTCATCAACAATAGATCTTCAAATAAGGTGCTGTTCAATTTTTTAAAATATGAGTCATTTTTACGTAATTTGGCTCGCTTGAACTCTTCGTTCGTACTTTTCAACATGATCAGTATTTGTTGGATGAAAATATATTTGACTGTTGAATTTATTAATTGAATAACGAAACAAAAACTAAAGTTTTACTTACTTATAAGTTTATATTACTAAATTAGTTTCGAAAATCTCTGGACTACGTTTTGACTTGATTAGGTCCTTAGGGTTCGGCTGTAAATATCCGACTGTGAAGTGCTAGTGCGAAAATGCTGTGTTTCATATCTGGAATCGCAGAGAAAGAGTTTTGAAAACTACTAAAAAAAGACATGGAGCACAATGCTTAAGAAATAGGAGTGAGATGTGTGCAAGGAAACAACTGTGGGGATGCTTATGCATCGATACAAGCGCCCTATGGCTTACCTAGGAAGGGCGGCAAAGCCCTTTCTCTCCCCGTTCGTCTGCAACGGAAGAGCACGATTCCGCCAGGAACTCGACAATCGCGTTTTATGCAAACTTCGATCTATTTAACATCGGTTATTGATACTGACGTTTTTTAATGTCGATGTTGTTTTTGGTTGATATTTTGTTTTGAATGAAAACATATAATTAATAAAACATGTCAATAATTTTCAGATCTCTGTAATTTGAACAAGCCACCCAGAGTGAGAAATAAGTCGGTGTAATTTTTGTTTATAGATGTGTATTATTTCTGTAAGATGTAATATGATAATGCAAGTTTTGTTACTGGCTTGTGATGCTGAATTTGTTTCCCTAGCAATTACAAATGAATAAAGTGGCTGCGTTGGGATGGCGCTTGCTGCGTTTGCGTAATTGGCGCCGCGCGGAATGCGGAAGGGCCGTGCGTGCGTCGCCTGCACGAAACAATTGAAGAAGCGGCCCGAGTTATTTAAAAGCCTTCGTCCTAACGGAACAAACGATTTCGAGGTGCTTTTCACTGGAAGGGAAGAGTATTTTCTTCGGCGTGACTTAGGCCACATTTTTAATATCAATGCGTCCTGGTTTAGAATTTATAATAAACGGTATTTATTTTCTTTTTCAAATATTCAGTTTTGCATCCGATCTTCGTTCAGTTAACCTTCAAACCTCGGGAGAAATTTCTTTCCACGGATTTCGTAGGAACGACCTCCGACCCCTCCCCCTTCGAGCAGCGTGGAAGTCTGCGCTCTGGCGGATTCTCGCGTTGACCGAAAAAAACTCCCAAGAAATCTGCGAAAGTAGATGGAAATTTCTTGAATGAATGTAGTTTAATGTCGATGGCGTAATGGGACGCCTAGAAATTCACCGTCAAATTTGTAAATTAGTTCAGACGCTCGCAACCTAGGCCTGACGAGAATGTTATTTCAATTTCTTGCATTGTACGCGGTAGTTAAAATTCACTGCTTTTCCTTTCTTGTGATAAAGAAGTATATCTGGTTTCATTTGCTAGTTTATTCAGATGACGCATGACGTTGCTGGAATTCTAACGGAAGTAAGAATTTACCAGGCCGTTCTCTTGGACTATATTTGACCTTCAGTGGAAATGTCCGTACCCCTTGGTGCGTTGTTGACAGGGCCTGCTGCCTCTCCAGTGCGGCGAATAGTTTGAGACACATACGTGTATTCATTCCACTTCACCAGCTATACAAAATACGTTACGTTTATCTTCGCCTAGGGCAGAGGGTGGGTGCATGGCACAGTCGAACATTTTATTGTGCCTCGAAAGAGTTGTGAACTTGGAATGAGTTGCGGAAAGTGACGCCTCAGAAAAACTGGGCGAGGAAGAGGTGGAGTTACGCCGCTCGCACACCTCGCGGATCGAAGTGTGTATATTCCGCGAAGGCCATTCATGGACAATGCACATCGGTGTGAGCGGGACGTCGCAGGAACCCTTTGGAGCAAACAAGGCTTTTTCCAACCCGGAGCCTCAGTCAAATTGTCACCGAGTGTTTTTACTAGTTGCTTTCTGGATCAGCCTATTTGGAAATATTTGCGGCTTTTCAGACAACATGTAGGATTTTCAAACGTATTTGCACCGCAGTCGTAGGCAGCGTTTGGATTCTGTGTGCGCGGGGGCGTGGATAGCGATTGGCTCCCTGCGAGGCGTGCAGTTTCTGCAGGGAGAATACGCAGTTTCTCGGAATGTACATTTCACGTGACCTTGAGACAGTTTTAAATGGCAATAGTCTTGTAAATAATACGGAACTAAGATCTTCGAAATGAATTGAATTCGCGATGTCAGGCTTGTATAAATATTACTCATTGTGGTATTGAACTGTAATCAGGGGCGTATCTAGGTATTCAGGCGCCCATGGCAAGCATAGAATTTGCGCCCCTGTGGGGATGCTTGAAATGAAGGTTGTTGTTATTTGTCTTTACGGGCATACTCTAAATAGCGCCCCTAGTGAGTGGCGCGCATGGCACGTGCCATGCCTGCCATACCGTAGATACGCCACTGACTGTAATGTATTTATTTACCGGATTGCTTTTACCGTTGTGAATAAGGCAATCTGCCGCATTCCAGTGGTTGTAGTTTGTATCGATACCTTCATCACATGAACAAACGTAACAATAGCGCTTCGGTATCATTGAGTGTCCTTTTGGACGCATGATGTGAAGGATAGGGGGCGCAGTGTTTGAACGCCGGCGGTGAGAGCAACCCCAAGGCGACGGCAGCGCCCCTCGCGGCCTCCGCCGCCAGCGGCCGTTCGTCAGCGCGGAGGAATCCGCGTCCGCGTCTTCGTGGCGGCGCGGCGCCGCCGGGTCCCGTTGGCGCTTTCTCCTCTCTCCCCGCGCTGCTTTTGCGTACGCGCGCGCGCGGCAGACGGCGCTGCGAAATCGGCGGCCGTTGACCCCCCCCCCGCCACGTGCGCATGCGCAAGAATGTGGAATGTGGGCTATTCGATAGCAGCCTTTTGCTCTCCAAGGACCGTTTGCATCGTGTTTGTAAATTGTCATTGACTCCTCAGGCTGAGGCAAGGTGTTATCGCTTTTCATTTCGGAATAGTTAGGTTGTACAAAAATAATGCTGTTGCGAACTGCCTAGTGCAATTTTTATAACTTTGCCTCTAAATCCCCTATGGCCACGGTGGAATATACGCCATTTCGCATTTTTATCGGTCGTGTCGCTAGAAGTCGCGTGATCGCAAGCACTACTTGATAGGTCGCGATCAAGCGATATCTATCGGCACGACTGAGAAAGACGCGAATTATCGTGACATATTCCATCGTGAAGACGGGCCTTCTTTTGACAGTTAAAGAAATAAAAGTCGTGTGGCGTAGAGCATTTCATTGATAGAATCAGTGTTGTTCCGTTGGGAAGTTTTGCTTTGACGGGACTCAACGACGATTTGTTCATCGCGGAGAGCGAAGGCCGCATTACGGCAGCGAAGCGAGTCACGTGGCTGATCCAACCGAACTCCCTTCACACGGACGTCTGTTTGAATCACATCGACACTTATCCATTTGCTCTAGCTGTTTATGGAACTACAACAAAACGCGCCCCAGGCATTCCTGGAGGTCAAAAAAGCGACCTCTCGAGCCTCGCCGATTTGCTAAAGCATTGGAGCTGCTCAGAGCGTCTTGTCATTCACCAGGTGACACCAGCACGGACGTTGGTCAAAATGGCTCCAGTAGCGTCTACTACAAAGGCATTGGACTGAGCAATCATCCATTGATGGGCCGGTATGGAAAACAACGTTCCCTCCGCACGCGTGCCGCGGGCGCCCTGGGGCGCGCGGCCTTCGCCAAGGGCGCTCCGAGGCAGTGCTTGACGACAGCTATCATCTTTTTCACAGCACATACTAATAGTCAATATCCATCTATAGAAAAAATGACATCTGTTTTCGGCGTGTCCTGTTGAAAGGTCCGTTGCGAGACTCCTTCTAATATAGAATATTGATGCCAGAGTTGTGGACTCCAGACCGTCAGCATGTAGTAGGTGCAGGCCGAGGCTTTCAAGAGACATGTTGGAGTTCTTCTCGTGCCGTTTTACTGTGACAGTTACGTTTTCTTTAAAATTAACAATTAAATGGTAAGTAGTAAAAGACACGCTTTCAAAACTCTCCTTTAAACCAAAACTGCCCCCTTCTATTCGATGTTAAAATTATTTAAAAAACAAACTTTCTTACCACCCTCTCCACCCGTACAGTCTTACTCCAAATCGTAGTGTTCTCCCACAAAGGTCCAAAGTTCCCGAAAATCAAAAACAACAAACAAATATTTTTGGCGTTTGTAAAATTTGGCACTTCATGCAGTTTTTGTAGATTACACTTTGATCCAGAAATAAGGAAAACCAGGTTACGCTGGAAGATGCTTTCTCATTTAAGGGAGGTAATATTCCAAAAGTATACCGTGATTTTCATAACTTTGCCCCTGACAGAAATCAGCTGTTTCGCTGCCATCCATTCGGGTGCTTATATTTCTCTAAAGTGATGGTGACGTTCAAGCTCCCGATTGGATGAAATCGTCAACAGCTGATTCCTGTCAGGGGCACTGTTACAAAAATCGCAGTATAACGAACTTAACGAGGTGAACTCCCCTTGTTTCTGTCGCGAACACCATTTGCTGAATATTGAGAGCAACGTTGAAACAATATGCGAATAAAAATCTCGCTGCAAGAAGTGAAAGTAACGGCAACAAATCTGCACAACACTTACGGAGGCTGGAAAGCATTATACCTTTCATTATTTTCTTCGCAACCCAAACATTTTTAGAGTGATGAGTTTGAAGCTGTGACTTAGCATTATAAGTAACACCCGAGAGACAGGAGATTGCGAGTCATCGTTGGCTCTGTCAAGTCATTGAAGAAGGCGTAGGTGACTGACGCTTTCACAGACGAAGAAAAGTTATGCATAAATTGTCACTGACAGAAAAAAACACCAAATAATTGTAGGCGAGCTCAGATTGCATTCAATACATTTGTTTGACAGAGGTTTCGAATGTTTCCCAACAAGGAATTAAAATTCCTCATCACGAGCAGAAGACAACCTACGCAGTAAAACACTTTGTGCAATTGATGCAATTCGCTTCGCCCGAGTCATTCAGGTCATTGCATTCCGTTCTGGCGCGCTCGCCCGCACGCTTCAGACGCGAAGGCGGTGGAATTCATTCTGCTCGTCCTCTGAGGCAAACGGATTGCGTTCATTGCACTGATAAGGGTTGCGACAGGTGCGAAGCACGGCTTCTGAAGTGCGTCTGAGTCGCAGGTGATTGGCAGGTAGGCATCGCCAAGCGCTCGTTTCTTAAGCCAGTTCCACTCGACCCTTTTTCTCTCTCATCCTTTTTGGTCGGAACGGAAAAGAAACACGGAACCGACTGGTTGCAATCGGTGCAGGAAAATGAAGCGTGCGTCACGTGTCTGTACAGGACGTCCAGTGGGGTGACCGCGCTCCGCGCGACATTTCCCGGACCTTCTTCGGCTGCGCACGCGTGGCGCGATTGGTTCCTCGTGGGCAGCGTTGGAGCGCTAGAGGCGGCGAATGGTCTTTTCTAAGGAAATCATGTTCCGGGCACAGTTGTTGATTTATTTCTTAATATTTACTTTTTGTCTGTCATTCGATTTTTATTTTACACTTTTTATTCTCGGCCTTCCCTTTATGGACAGACATTTGTGTATTGACACATTTAAAACTTAAAATTGTACAATATTCCGCTGATTTAGTCACAATTGTGCTAATAATTATTGTACAGGAGTGCTTATAATTAATACTTTAGTGCGACGTTTCGGATACGTATTTTTACTCATATTCAGGCTAAAACAATAATTTTGTATTAAAATACAATAAAAATTTTGTTTATACATGTACCAAGTTACCCAGTACAACTAGTGGTGTTAAAACAGCCCACATTTTCCCGCGTAATTGTGAACAGCTACGTAGTATTAAAATATTGCACTTTCTGCGCTACTAACATCTTAGCTATTATTTGAAAACGTCCAATTCAACCAAGAAGCGAATAACTCACCGTTTTCATCGCAGTGTTGTTAGAACTCTGGGAATTCTACAACTGCATAAAAATAGAATACAAAAGTTCTGTGAATCTTTATTGGAGAAAGAAGCCTGATATCCCGGACAATATAGAAATGCATTTCATAGGGCCATTATTAGACAAGAGTATTCTAAAACAATGCAACAAATACACCACTCACTACAAATGGTACAGCATTTTTCATGCGAATATCAACATAAATTTGACAATTATAACCCCTTTTCATACAGCTACATCAAGTTACAACGATGACACGTAATTCACAGAAATTCAGCGCGTAATGGAATTCCGTATTTGCATTCCCTACGTCATCGGTATTCTCTGAGAGCTAGTAATTTTTATTTCAAAATAAATAATTTCTAAAAGATCAATGTATAAATGTAGAACAAAAGGTCGAATGTAAGAAACGAACAAAGAAATAATATACAAAATTGCAAATTCTAATTTACGACGCATCCAGCTGTCTGAAGCCCAGTAAATTTGCAGTGGGCTATTATGTTAGTCACGGAATAATAGAAAAGCTCGTATTTTCAAAAAAATTAAGGTTTACCTTATTTGAAATTTGAGTAGAAAATTATGCCATGTTTTATAGTGGAGTAGACCAGCAAGAGAGAGCTGCAAAAGGAATAGCCATATTTGTAGACAGAAAGTGGAATCAAGAATTAAGGAGGTTCAATACGTAAATGACCGGATAATTTTGCTAAAATTAAAACACGAGAGAGGACATCTTGTCGTTATTGGTGTGTATGCCCCGGAGAAAGGAAAGAGGGAAGAAACAGAGGAATTCTACAGAACCATGCAGATACAGTTGGACAAGTGCAATTCAAGATATGAAGTTCTTCTTGTATGTCTTCATGTTCTTGTAGAACATAGAAATTGATTATAGATCGAGGGATCTATTTTAGGAAAATATTTTTAAATTCTATTTTATATGCAGATGACAAAGTGCTAATACAGGACACTGAAGACAAAATGCAAATGGCAGTATATAGATTAAATCAAACTGCAATAGAATATGGTTTGAAAATATCCACAGAGAAAACTAAAACTATAAAGGAAAGCATATAAAGGAAAATTCCCAGTGAGAACAAAGATTAGGATAGAAGGAAAGAGTATAGAACAGGTAAAATATTTAAAATATCTAGGTTGCCACATATCGTTTGAAAGAGATATAGATTTAGATAAAAGATTAAATAAATTTAGAAATATATGCGGCACGATACACAGACATCTAAAAAATAAAACAATGATAGAAACAAGAATAAAATTCTTCAACACAGTAGCTGTGCCAGTGTTAATGTATGGAGATGAAGCAAGAGTAACATCAAAAAAAGATAACTCTAAAATCCAGGCAGCTGAAATGAAATTTTTGAGAAGCTCTCTAGGTTATAATATCCTAGATAAAAAAAAGCACAGAGATGAAAAATAAATAGGGGGTCGAATCACTGCTGGAGAAACTAGAAAGTAATCAGAAAAGATGGTATGAACATCTTATGCGAATGCCCGATAGCAGACTACGCAGTGGACTACAGATGCACAGGAAGAAGAGATGTAGGAAGGCCCAGAAGGAAGTGGACACCGGAACAGGTTCTTGAATGATCACAGGTGTTGTCATTGCCAACAATGTTCTTTATTACAAGAGCAGCTTTCGATGGCTTAGCCATCATCATCAGTTTTCTGCTGTCTGGAAGCCACGAAACGACTACCAGACAGCAGAAAACTGATGATGATGGCTAAGCCATCGAAAGCTGCTCTTGTAATAAACAACATTGTTGGCAATGACAACACCTGTGATCATTTAATTTTAAATGCCAACGACATTTCACCACTAAACCAACAGGTTCTTGAACCTAGCCCTTGAAATGCAGAAGAAGAAGAAGAAGAAGAAGACGACCTTATTTGAAGATGCAGATTTGATAAATACATTTCATTAAGGAAAAAATTGTATTTTCAAAATTGCAGTTGTAAGAAGACGCCGGAAACGAAGCGTAGTGAATGCCGAGCGGGTTATGTTGTCAGGAAATTATAGAAAACTACTCATATTTTCAAAAAATTCAACATGACCTCATTTGAAGACTTGTTTTTGATGAGCGTATTTCATTAAGAAAAACAATTGTATCTTCACACTTGTACTTGCAGAAGACGCCGAAATGATTTTAATTTTTTTTTTTTTAATCAGGCAAAATTAACGAACATGAAACCTGAACCATTCTCTTGAGGATCCTTTATGCTATCTCAGATCCCAATTTAATCAAAAAACTTTGTGCGGTTTTTAAGAAAAAATGGTTTAAAGAAAATAAAAAATAGTCTGTTTGGCACACATTTTCAAAAAAATACGTATGTTTTTGAAAAATTGAACAGGATCTTATTTGAAGACCTGTTTTTTATGAACACATTTCATTAAGAAAAAAATATGTCTTCATAATTGTAGTTGTAGGAAGACGCCCAAAAAATTTTGAATCTTTACAATTTTCGAAAAATCAGAGTTTTCCAGCAACATGAAACCTACACCATTCCTTTAAATAACCTTCAGACTATCCAACAAAATTTAGTCAACATTGTTGGCGCCATTTTCCTGAAAATTTTGAAAATGTCCCAGGGGTTTCATGTAAAATACCCCCCAAAATTAAAATATCCGTTTCAAATTCAAGCAGCCACGGGATCAGCCAGATCCATCGCGGAATATCAATTTTGGAGAAAATCAGCTGAACGGTTTAGTCGCTAGCGTTGTTTAGACAGAGAAACAGACGTTTTGCTTTCAATTGGTTTTTTTGTATCAAGGACCCACAAAACAGGGATTCTGGCTGCACCACATGTAAGGAGATATTTTTCTTAATTTAGCTACTGGATTTAACCACTTTTTCGTTACCAGGTCCCTGCAATGAGAGTTTTTCTGCGGAAAATCCTGTTTTTTCGCGCAGCTTTACATAACTTTCCCTAAGCGGGAAAGTGACCGTAGGAAATTGTGGTGAAGGGCTGTGAATTTAAAATATGAATGTTTCTCTGTTTGTGGGATGCTAATAGGCAGGACGTGCGATTGTTTGAGGCGTTCGGGGGAAGTGTTTCCACGTGCGTGCGCCGCCTGAACTCCTTCGTCCTGACGCGACGCCTCTTTCCAGTGCAGATGAGGTTGAGAAAGAGGCTGGCCGAACGAACCTTGCGCAGTGTGTCCTCTGCTCCTCCGTGTTGCGCGCGCGGTCAGCGCTTGGGCGCGGGCGCGAGAGCGTCGTTGGGCCTCGTTCCGGAAACGAGGGCCACTCGCTTTCTAGCAGTCGCAAGCAACCGACACGGGCGACCGCCTGCAGTTGGAGGCAACGGTTGCCTGACGCGGCGGTCCTTGATTCACTTACGCTGGACGGTTTTGTCCGCCTCGAAACTTCACGCGCCATTTCGGAAACCAACAAATTGTTTTTTTTGGGGGGGGGGATAAACTATTTCTTCACTTTTCTTTCTTTTCACTGTTATTAAAAAAAAAAAAAAGAACATAGGGGAAATGGAAGGCAATTTTGTTTCTGGAATACAGCGGTCTCTCTGCGAAGATGTAGGGATGTTGGCGCATGTTGAGGCGGCTCCACGCATTCGGCATTCGCCGTGCAGCGAGCTTCTGCTCGCCCGACCCCAACAGCTGATGTATTCGCTCCCTTTGATGTGTCCAAAAGACCGACACGCGGCGGGTAGGGCGAGCGCCGAATGTTCGTCACTCGGCAAATAGCGACTCATCCACACTGCTCGGGATTCGGCGAGCGTTTGCTCGCTGTTCGCCGAATCGCGAATGTGTGGAGCCGCCTCAAGACAGACACGCGGTGAGTAGGGCGAGCGCCGAATGTTCGCCACTCGGCAAATAGCAAGCGAGCCATCCACACTATTCGGGATTCGGCGAGCGGTTGCTCGCTGTTCGCCGAATCGCGAATGTGTGGAGCCGCCTTAAGACAGACACGCGGTGAGTAGGGCGAGCGCCGAATGTTCGCCACTCGGCAAATAGCAAGCGAGCCATCCACACTATTCGGGATTCGGCGAGCGGTTGCTCGCTGTTCGCCGAATCGCGAATGTGTGGAGCCGCCTTGGGGCTGGGCAGCAGCCTTGCCTCGTGAGGGTTTCCGCCGCGGCGAGGGCCGTGGGCGCTGGCGTTGCGGGCGAGTGGTGCAGGGAAACGCCGGTGGCCCTCGCCCACTCGAGGACACGAGAAAAAGGAAATTGAATTGCTCAACTCTATGCACAACTCATGGCAACTACGTTTTCCCAAAGATAAATAATCGGATCACAATTTTCTTTTTCGCGCCAAAGAAAAGCTCTTTTAATGTGCGTTCGCAACTTCAGAGTGCTCTGAGTGTGTGTCTGTTAGCACATAGTATGAAGGCACGTTGTGTGACTGCCGCCGTGCGAGAAGAATTGAACCAGTTTGGAGCAGAACCCATACCACTAGGTAGTCGTCCTCCAGGAGAGAAATGCCCGAGAGAGCCACAGGGCATTGGTGGACGCTCGTGGGCATGATGGCCTTCCGTGCTGTAGAGTGCAGAGTTTCTGCGGGGACGCGTCCCGACCAGTGACGGCAGCGCACGTGACGTCTAGCGGGCGGCCAATGCGGCGCGTGCGGGAGTCGGGGATGGAATGCTTTGGAACATGAAACCAGTTTTGTCATTTCAAGTACCTTAATAAATATGACAATCACAATATTGGTGTGACGTAAAATGTCCGTCACTTAGTTCATATCTTGGCCTTTCATATGTGCGTTTCATATTTTTCACTCGTCCTCGTATACTCACAAAAAAGTTTCTTTGGGTTTTTATTTATTTATTTACGTCAAAAAAACAGTTAAAAACTGCGTATGACGAGCTATGGGGAGAAGTGAATTTTGTGCACGTTTTCGTAATTCTGTGATCTCTATCCTAAACCATATTTTAGTCGAATTTTGAATACAGAAAAGAGAGGTTTTTTTCGAGTTTTGTTGACAAAATATTCGCTCCTATATAATAAAATATATTTTCAAAGGTAAATTAGCTATAAATTCCTGCCCTGAACCCTCATGTTCTTCATGAAAGAATAATACTTTTTGCCGCGATAATATGAAAAACGATAATTTGAATAACTATATTTCCCACTGAAATTCAGAAGACGTGCACAAATAATGAAGTATCATTTATGTCCAGAAGCAAAACAAGGGACCATCTCAGCATTTGCTCAAGGATCAGGGAAACTGGACGAAAAACCTGATCGAGATGGGGGCCATCAACCCAGAAACTGTGGTACAATACTTGTTACAGGTTCTTTAGAATTATACAGTCCAAATGATAAATAATTACATTAACTATCATTGTTAAAATTAATTCTACTTTCCTTTTTGATGCTCGGTATAGTCTCGAATTGTGTAGAAACAGTTATGCAGCAGAAAAGATTTTACTTGGGACTTAAACTTTTCTATTGAATTTAATCGTTTAATGTCCTCTGGCAAAGTGTTGTAGAGTAATGTACATGAATTGTATGTGAATTTTTTGTAGTGAGCTGTTGATACTGCCACTTGGTGAATATGATTACTACGTCGTGTGTTATACTTATAGACATCGGCGTTTGCTGAAAATATATTCCCGCCCTTAAGTAAGTCATTTTTGACAAAAACTACTGATTCGTAAATCAGGAGACAAGGTAATGGTAAAATTCCTAGATTAATAAAGAGTGACTTACAAGAATCACGTGGGTTGGATTTGCTTATTATTCGTACAATTTTTTTTTGTAATCTGAAAGTCTGTGAGCTATAAGATGTGTTTCCCCAAAATATTATGCCATATCTCAGGCGGGAGTGAACATTGGCAAAATATACACAACGAGCTGTATGAAGACTGACGGAATTTGAAAGAATTCTGAACGCGTAGCATAATGAACTTAATTTTGTGTTCAATTCATTTAAGTGGGCATTCCATTTGAGGTTTGACTGAATTGATAGACCTAAAAATTTTGTTACATTAACATCAGTCAATGGCACACCGTTCATTTTCAATGGAGTACAGACTTTTTTATTTGATATGGAAAACTGCATTGAAACAGTTTTCTTTTCATTTACTTTTAATTTGTTATTACGGAACCAATTTGAAACGTCTGATATTGTACTATTTACGGTTTCTTTGTTGCAAAGAATATTTGTATCATCCGCAAAGAGAACTGTTCTTCCGTTTCGAATCGCTAAGGGCATCTCATTTACGTATAATAGGAAGAGAATAGGGCCTAAAATCGATCCTTGCGGGACTCCACGTGCAATTGGCAAAGAACCGGAAAGGTGTGTACATAAAATTCCATCATTCCAGTAAGGTATTTCTACTCTCTGATATCGTTGTTTAAGGTACGAACATAGCCAATCTAGAGCAATACCACGGATTCCATACGAAGGTAGTTTTGAAAGTAAAATGTTATGATCAATGACGTCAAAAGCTTTTGAAAGATCTAAAAATATTCCAATAGTTGCTTCGTTTTGATCCAATGATGGGGCAACATCCTTAATAAAAGAAAAAATGGCTGTTTCTGTAGATTTTGATTTCCGGAATCCATGTTGGCAATTTGAAAACGCGTCGTGTTTATTGAGAAAGGTTTCCATTCGCACATAAAAAAGTCTCTCTAATATTTTTGAAAAAACTGACAACAGAGAAATTGGCCGATAATTTTGAACTTCATTTTTGTTGCCTTTTTTGAAGAGCGGCTTAATCTTAGCTGTTTTAAAAATATCTGGAAAAATTCCGGTGCATAAGGATGCATTAAATATGTGAGTTAACGGGTGTATAATGGCTGGCGCGCACGTCTTTAACAAACAATCGGGAAATTCATCTAAACCGGCCGAATATTTATTTTTTAATTTACCGATTATTTTGAGAATTTCATAGGAAGAGGTTTCGGAAACGAACATAGTGTCTAAGATTTTTAGGGAAACGTCAGATGTTGAATTTTGTGGCTGAAAAACCCTTAGTGAGATCGACAGCAATTCTCGAAAAGTATTGGTTAAAGAGACTAGCCACTGTTGCCGGATCGTTCACATCTCTATCGTTATCTTTTAAAACAACATTCTCTACAAGGTTTCTAGTTTGTTTGGTCGCATTTTTTACTATATCCCACATTGATTTTGTTTTGTTATTTGAGTTCAAAATATCCTGATCGTGTTTGATGATTTTAGCCTGCCTTATGACTTTTCTTAACAATGATTGTGTTTTTTAAAGTACAGGAGGAAATCTTGAGATACGTTACGATGCTTAGAAATGAAAGAAAGAACTCGTTTGTTTTTACATGAGGTTCTAATGCCTTGTGTTATCCAAGAATTGTTTTTGCGTGAAATATTTAACTTTCTTTTCTGAAGAGGACATTCTCGGAGACTTGACATTCTCGGAGACTACCACATAGTAGAAATATCTTGAGGGTTTTATGAAAATGGAGCCCGAATGAAATCAGATGAAGGCGAGCGAAAGAATGTCGATGGGCCGGCCAACTTCTTGAATGAAACTTTAATGGCTGGAGTATTACGGCGTATGTACATTAGAATTTTCGAAAAATTAATTCCCTTCTGACTCCCTATTCCTTATTTTTAAGGGCTATATTTTTAAGCCATTGGTGCAATTTTATATATACTAGCGTACCCATGCGAGAACTCTCGCATGTTAAACCCCACCCTTTCCCTTTCCATTTGTCTATCCTTTCCATGAACAAGGAGAAGGAAGGAGGGGAACTACTAATGTACTTACAGAATATCAAACAAAATAACTATGCAAATGAGGCAATTGATGTTGGGAACAAATTTTCAATTAAAGCTTATTCACCATTACAGAGAGATGTTCTTGGAACAATTCATACTTCTTTAAAAAGAAGTAGTTTGAAGAAATTATTCAATTATTCTTGAGATTTAGCTTTTCGCTTTCCTTGATAGTCACAAAAATAATAGAAAAGGTTTTTACTCCTGAGAAAGCCAAGTAAAGTAGTGCGAAAATACCGGACCGTGCAAGTACAAACCTACCCTTTGCAATATTATTTAACTTTCCTTGGTTTGAAATGAGGAGCCGAGGGAGTTTTGGAGACTCAGGGTACCAGCTTGCTGGGGTGCTAAAATTGAAAAATTATTTGTAACTAAAAAAATATTCCCACACTCATCCCTATCCTTCTGTTTCCATTCTGAGAGAGAAAGTAGTTAACGAAACGTGTTTATTTGTTTAAAAATCTATAAAGGTAACTTGCAATGTATTAACACAACAAATAAAAATAAATAAACAATGCAATTGAAGTTTAAAAGAAATTTTCAATAAATATTTATTCAATGTCAAAGAGAATATCCTTGGAACAATTCCCAACACTTCCTTAATGACATTTGAAGTAATTATTCAATATTCTTTGTCCAGTTAGTTTTTAGCTTTTCGTGATAGTCACAAAAATATTTGCTTTATACTTTTGAGAAAGCAACGTGTCTGAACGCGCTGACTTGAAACTTTCATCGAATGATAATGAAAATATTGGTACAGGTAAAACACATACACTATATTCACTCTTCACTGAACACATCAGAAAACCCTTTACCGTGTTCACGACTTCAAGAACAGTCAATCACAACCCAATTAACCCCAGCATTTTGCGGTCCACCCACATCACTCAACAATTAAGTACACAGCACTTACCAGACCATGGTAAAACGTTAATTGAATAGTTTCACTACACGCATAAAACACAATCTTCATAGGTATCAAGCAACTATAATAGTACTTCTAGTTGTTGCTGGAGAGCAAATATTGAATGAATGATTATGCAAATAAACCTAATCACACTGCACAAACTACGGTATTAACAGAAAGCGTAAATATAAGATTGAGGAATCTAAGCCTTCTCAGCGTGTCACAAAAATGGCTACCAGCATCAAGGGCTGAAATATTTAGGTGGCATTGGTGGTACAGAAGCCCCGAACCGAAAATTTAATTGAATGTCCGAGATTGTCTCTTCCTTTGGCCTCAAAATTTTAGTTTGTAAGACTCTAGAACGCGTTATTTCGGAGATACAGATTCGAAAACATTAGGAAGTGTTGCGGGTTGCATTTGTCATGAATATTTAGATGCGAAGATTTAAACAAATCGTTCATATTTTTAAAGTCGAAGTGCAATACGTCACGTCTCCGTGAAATTATCTTTCTTTAGGGACCTCATCGATAAAGATTGGTTGCGTGTGAGAGCCGCAATGGAAATATATACTATTGAAATAATATAGGAGACGATTCCAGTATCACAATTCTCTTAGAAGAAAGATTTAAGTATTTTAAAAAATTTTCTTTGTTCTGCATTTTTACTTTCTCGCTACTGCTTACGTAGTACAGACTGCTTACGTAGTACAGAGAAGTATTGTAATGCTGCGAAAAACCGGCGAATTTTCGACCCAACTCTTATTACCGGGCCCTAGTAACGAAAAAGTGGATAAATTTTGTCATATATGTAGTAAATTATTTCCTCTCACACGTTGTGTAGTCAGAATCCATGTTTTGTGGATCCTTCATACTGAAAAATCGATTGACGGCAAAATGTGTGGGTGTCCGTTTCCCGTTCGTCCGTCGTATGATGGCAGCGGGGTGGAGGATGGGGCACAAAGTTAAAGCTTGCCCAGAGCAAACAATTAAGAAAACTAACAAGTACGAGAAAGTCTGTGCCATTATGCAGCACCACTAATTTTATTTTATATTTACAAAAGTAAGGGAAGACATTATGTGCAACATTATTTGGCCGAGTGAGTAAAGTAATGTAAACGCTTAGAGAGGGTCTTCATGTCGTACGTTCGTGATGACCTTGTTTTTTTATCAAAGTTCTTTTTCCCCCTGATGGGTTATGTGTTACTGATAAATCTAATTATGAACTTTAATACGTTGTTGTAGTCCTCTTCTGAAGGTTTAGTTATCTGGCTCCTACGAGCTTAACGAATTTCCTTCCTGATTCAGGTAGTAGTTCTTCCGAAACGTCTTCTTCTGCGTGGATACAGTTATTATATGTTATCTATTATTATTTTTCCATTACATCACGACTAAAGATGTTATGAGTCGGCTGAATATAAAATCTACTCCAGGCTGCAACAAGCTACCTAAGGAGCAGATCTGGTGACTATCAGTGCCTCTACAATACTTTACGCAAAATGTGGGCTGTTCCAAATAAAGCAATTTCTTGCACTTCCCAGTCTTTTGAATTACCTGGGAGTTTAGACAAGTTCTTACTCAAATTTTGCGGAACAAATCCCAGAGCTCCGATAACTATCGGGACGACCTGTGCTTTTACGCCCCACATTCGGCTAATCTCGATTTCCAAACTCTTGTATTTAAGACGTTTCTCTGCCTCCTTGGTAACGACGTTTTGATCGCAAGGTACAGCAACATCGATAAGTAAACACGATTTTTTCGCCAAATCCCGGATAACTATATCCGGTTTGTTTGCCGCTATCGTGCGATCAGTTTGAATTTGTTGGTCGTACAATATCGTACACAATCCAACAGATGTCACCGGTTTTGGTGAGTGTTCGTACCACTTGGGGCATGTGTTTGGAACTTCGAGGGCGGTACAGATCTGCCAGTGGAGGTAGCTACACACCCTGTCATGTCTTTTCAGGTATTCCGTCTTTGCTAGGATTGGACAAGCTGAGACAATATGATCAATGGTTTCTACTTGCTCCAGGCAAATGCGGCATTTATCATCTTGGGAAATTTTGAGAACCGCTTTATCATAATGTCGTGTTCTCAAGGCCTGATCTTGGGCAGCTATTACAAGTGCTTCCGATTCTGGCTTCATTCTTCCCCTTTTAAGCCACATAAATGATTGATCTTTATTGATCTGCACCTTGTCCATTCTTTTTAGGTATTGTCCGTGGAGTGGTTTGTCTCTCCACGATTTCTTTAACATTTTTTGTGTTTCACACTTCATGTTTAACAGCATCAGAAGTTCAGTGTCTGTGTTATTCCTATTATTATTATTATTATTATTATTATTATTATTATAGTTTAGTTGTCGTTTGATTCGATTGCAATGTCAGTTAAGACAAATAATTTCGCATAGATTCCAGAAACTTCATCTTTTAACATTCAAATTATGGATGATGCAGAAATGAACCAGTGGTCCTTTTTTGCGTTGTGCGTTTGCTGTGAATGGCGCAGCCCTTGTCGTTTGTTGAGATGGCTACGAGGTGCGCTGAGTTGGGTGCTCGAGTGGGGGACCTTGCTGTGCATTCAGTCGCTCGCACTGCCTGCTGCCTGCCTTGGAACGCGCTCCTTACTCTCGCCTTACGCCTCCAACAAGGCTTGTGCAGCCTGCAACAGTTGGCATTCTGAGCCTCACACCGGGACAACGTCGTTCAACTTCATAAATGTGCTGCAAAAGAAGGTAGTTCAAATTGGTTGGAGGAATTCACTGTTTTTGACCTTAGACATTCTCTGGTTGGGACTCGAGTGCAGGGCTCCTGACGACCAGTGCTTTGAATTGTTTCACAGAGTGAGTTACTATTTTGTTAGCAGTGCAGAAAAATCGCATCTGTATTTCGTTTACCGTTGCAAGTATGTTTTCTATAACTCGGGAAAGAAATATCTAGTTTTTCAAATGTTGCTAATCTCGCGCTTTTTAAAATTTTATTCTTATATCTCTTTTATATTTTATTCGTCTTTCAACGATCGTATTTATAGTTAAAATGTTTGGAAGGGATTGTGGAACTTAAGAAAACGTGCGCAAATAATCTTCTCCCCCATACGTCATATAGAGTTTTCACTGTTTTTTTTGACCAATTAAATGAAATGAGTCGCCGTCCACCCTGCGTGGAGACCGCCGGGACCCGTCGCCGCTCTTCTTGTCCTCTGCCCCAGCGGCTGCCGTGTTTGTGCACGCTGAATTGATTTTGTAAGATGCATATGTAAAAGAATGCTTAGCGTACTTACACTGAAAGTGAAATGCACCCCTTATCAATGCTTCTTTGATTATGAGAAAATTGTTAAACAGCCAAATATTCAGTGTGTTTAATCGTAACAAAATGATCAAAGTTTAATTATACAATACTGCTGATTTGAATATTTTTATTGAACTAAGCACAGAAAGAATATCTCAGCGGTTGAGATGTAATTCCATAAATTCAATTTGATGTATAGAGTTTGATTGCGTGAGTGAGCTTACGTCTTTGCGGTCAGATGGCTCAAAACTATAAAAAGCAAAGTAAAGTCTCTTGCAGCTATTATTTTCAACAACAACAAAAAACATAAACGATGTAGTTATGAAGAGGTCTGTGTGAGGAAGCGTTGGAGGTTCCATTGAGAATTGGTATTTTTTGAACGTTTAAAGAACCTAGCACTGACGCGGTGAGTGAACAAGAAGAATGTTTCTAGGCCATCACTGGGGCCAGTGGAAGGAAATTTTTTAATCGTGCGGCTCATAAACATAAGCCACTTTTTAAGCAGCACTCTAAACAGCAGTTGAATTGAAAAAGTGGGATAGTGGGAGGAGAAGTGCAAGTTGCCATTGCATCGGCAGGCGCGTCGGCTTGTCTCTTGTAGCGCTGCGGGCGGGAGCAGGGACTGCCGAGGCAGCGCTCGCCCTCCCGGTCAGCTGCGGTGGTGCACATTGGCGCGAGCACGAGGTCCGTGGGTGTGCGACGGCACCATTGGGTTGGCGCACCGGCCGCGGTGCTTGTCCACATCAAACCGTTTGATTCCTTTGTCCCTCGAGTGAATGCGCCTGCCCTCCCCCCCCCTCCTGCGCGCTCCCGTCTGCTTAGGGCTCTGTTCTGTTTTTATTTTTTTTATTTTTCCTGTCCTCATACAGGGAGGCAAGCGCTTTATAAGAGTGAATGTACTGCGATTTTCGTAACTTTGTCCCTGACAGGAATCAGCTGTTTTCGCTGCCAACCAATCAGAAGCTTATGTTTCGCGACAGTGACGTCACTGTGGTGACGTTCAAGCTCCCGATTGGATGGAACCCTCAACAGCTGATTTCTGTCAGGCACAAAGTGACGAAAATCGCAGTATAGAGCTGCAACTGAGCACGCGTAGTACTTGGTTACAAACAGTAGAGCGAGGAGACCCCATTGGAGACCTCAATAATCGTTATTGTCTGCCACGAACATGGGGAAATAGGTGTCGGTTACAATTACAGGAAGAAAAGATCGCGCGCTTCTCTTTAGGGGGATATTTTTTAAATTCATTTTTTGGGAATCTGGATTTTATGCTTCGGCGTTCGTTATAGGTTTTTCATAGGTTAAATATGCAAGTTGCAGGGGAAGATGATAAGGAAAAAAATGATTTCTTTTGTGTATGATATAATGATCAACCGTGTGAAGAACAAACTTCCTGTGGAGCTGTTGGGTTGATGCGTATCAAAGCGCTTTGACGGCAGTGCGAACGATTTTGTTTTGGAACGTTTGGGGTGTTGGACGTACCGAAGGGGTACGTCCTCCCCATACCGGACGTACATAAGTAAGTATAGGCGAATGGCACTTTTGTAAAGTAAAAGGGAGATAACTGTTGTAAGAGCTGTTTTAAACGGAAAATAAACCGACTAGTAGTCGCGAAGCAGGCCGCTCGCCTTGCCGGACTTAATGACTGCAGGCACTGTGAGAGGAAGTCGCTTTGAAGGATGTTCCAGCGTAGCGTGCAAAGGATCCCAGAATTGTTTCCTCAGTGACTGGTCAACTTGTGAGCTCACGGTATGAACTCTTCTTGCTGAAGTAGTGTAGTAGGCAAACTGCAATATTTATAATCGACTCGCGTAGAGTCCTGTAGATATTTGTCAAATATTTATTAACGAAAGGGGCTAAAGAGATTGCTTTAAATTGTTGGTAAAAATGTAACAGGATGCAAACAAAGCTGCTCAAGTCATTACATTCAGTCATTCATTTATTGCTAATGGTTGTATAAACTTTGTTTATTTATTAATAACATTTTACTATGACTAAAGAAAATTTGCCTCGTGTGTGTAGTCTTCTTTCCTTCAGTGGAGGAAAATAAAAGTAAACCAACGCTGGAGGTTGGCATTTCCCGAATACGGAGTGAGAGGCCCGTGATTAAACGTGCCATTGATGTGTTACGTTGTATGCAGGTGCGGAGATGGGAAGGAGTGCGGTCGGGCCAACATGCGCAGGGGGAGCAGTGGCAGTAGTGCGTTGTTTGTGGCAGCAGAGGAGAGCAGTGGGGCCGTGAAAGCAGCGGTGCGGGGGGGCGGGGGTGGGGGCGGCCGCCGGCGTGGGAGCGTCCCCACGCCTCTCCCCCTCCCCTCTCCACCTTGCGCTTCCGCAGCGGCCCACTTGCGCCCCCCCCTCTCCCCTCGCCCACTGCCTCCGAGAGCAAGAGTTGCCTTCTCGGGGCCGCGGTGGCTCAGGGCGTCAGTGGATGTCACCGAAGGTCCTAGAGTTGCCGGGGGCAGGATGTTTCTCACATGGCTAGGTCGAGTTCATCAGCGGCCGGCTGCTCTGATCGGTCGTTTTCCGTGGTTTCTCCGACCAACACCAGGCGAATGCCGGAAACAGTACCCTTTCATGATGATAACGATGATGATAATGATGATGGGCCAGGGACCGCGCGCGATCTTTCCTTCCACTCCCTTGTCCTATTCTCTCCACCTTACTTACGTGCACTATGTCGGGAGCTTACAGCTTGCCCGGATGGGGCGTTGCCCCGCTGATGGGAAATACTGATTGGGAAAACCCCACCACCCGACGTATGCGTCGGCACCGCATCTCCCCATTCAGAGGGGGAAGATGACCACCGCCTTCCGCGGTGAAAAGCCTGCACCACACTTAAGGAGCTTAGCAGTGGACTCGCCCGGAATCTCTAATCAAGCGTTGAAAAATGACACGTCTCGTTTGCGGCATGTTAAAGAACTTTCACCACACAATAAATATACTTCATTTATACCTGGAACCGTATTACATTGCTTCAGGAATTATATTAAAAAACCCAACGTGATGACTTTTACAACGTATTTTTTTCGGATTTAGTAAAACTGTGATATGATTTTATGGTGTAAATGTACTGGCGAAAGAACGACTTGAAATTTGCAAAATGCCGGGAAAGCATTGCCTGTAAGTGGCAAGTTGTAGGTCCCGACTCAAATCAGAACACGAGGCTAGGCCAGGAGGGTATACGTTCCTGTTTGCCAACCTGGCAGAGGCAAATTACGTTGAATTACGATCCAATAAATTACACTCGTCGCAACGCATTGGATGCGATTACTTTTATGACTTTTGCAACGTCGTCACGTGTCTCGTCTTCTGAAGAGCATCCGCGCAAATGATTATGTAAACAATACACACGCTGTAACGCACGTTGCCAACGAAGAAATTGGGATTTCGCCAGCCCCCTGCCAGTACCTAAATGATACGTTTGCTGAACGCAAAATCTTTTGCTTAAAACAAGACAAACCGCATTACATTTTTTTAAATTTAAATTGTTAATTTTTATACCGATTTATACGTGGCCATTGTCGCTCCATGTGCATCACTACCTGGTATATGAAAATTTGTCGAACCGTTCAGGCTATAGAATAATAATAATAATGATAATGATAATAATAACAATAATAATAATAACAATAATAACAACAATAATAATAACAACAATAATAATAACAACAACAATAATAACAATAATAATAATAATAACAATAATAACAATAATAATAACAATAATAATAATAACAATAATAATAACAATAATAATAATAACAATAATAATAACAATAATAATAATAACAATAATAATAACAATAATAATAATAACAACAATAATAATAACAACAATAATAATAACAACAATAATAATAACAACAATAATAATAACAACAATAATAATAACAACAATAATAATAACAACAATAATAATAACAACAATAATAATAACAACAATAATAATAACAACAATAATAATAACAACAATAATAATAACAACAATAATAATAACAACAATAATAATAACAACAATAATAATAACAACAATAATAATAACAACAATAATAACAACAACAATAATAACAACAACAATAATAACAATAATAATAACAACAACAATAATAACAACAACAATAATAACAACAACAATAATAACAACAACAACAATAATAACAACAATAATAACAACAACAATAATAACAACAACAATAATAACAACAACAATAATAACAACAACAATAATAACAACAACAATAATAACAACAACAATAATAACAACAACAATAATAACAACAACAATAATAACAACAACAATAATAACAACAACAATAATAACAACAACAATAATAACAACAACAATAATAACAACAACAATAATAACAACACAATAATAACAACAACAATAATAACAACAACAATAATAACAACAACAATAATAACAACAACAATAATAACAACAACAATAATAACAACAACAATAATAACAACAACAATAATAACAACAACAATAATAACAACAACAATAATAACAACAACAATAATAACAACAACAATAATAACAACAACAACAATAATAATAATAACAACAACAATAATAATAATAATAACAACAACAACAATAATAATAATAACAACAACAACAATAATAATAATAACAACAACAACAACAATAATAATAATAACAACAACACAATAATAATAATAACAACAACAACAATAATAATAATAACAACAATAATAATAATAATAACAACAATAATAATAATAATAACAACAATAATAATAATAACAATAATAATAATAATAATAACAATAATAATAATAACAACAATAATAATAATAACAATAATAATAATAATAACAATAATAATAATAATAACAACAATAATAATAATAACAACAATAATAATAATAATAATAATAACAATAATAATAATAATAACAATAATAATAATAATAACAATAATAATAATAATAACAACAATAATAATAATAACAACAATAATAATAATAACAACAATAATAATAACAATAATAATAACCACAATAATAATAACAATAATAATGATGATGTTGACGATGGATGTGTAGAAAGGCTCCAAAAGCACTGCCCTTGTGTCTTTTGCCGCGCGCAATGGGCCTTTGCACAGCGGTTCCGCGCCGCGCTCGTCTTGTCTCGTCTCGGCCCGGTGCTGGTCCAGCGCAGCCTTCAGCGCCAATCAGGCGCGGCGGCCCGCGCTGGGCGAGTTCCGGTTCCGGCGCCGCAACCGCCCCCCCCCCCCCCATAGTGCTTCAGTTTCAACATTGAATTCTCCTGTTCCGCTGGAGGCGTTTGGCTTGATGCAAACTATTGACTTTTTGAACCACCAGAGAGAATCTTAAACGTACTGACTCTTCGCTAACGTATTGAAAGCAAAGTTCCCTATGGCGTACGTATTGTTTGGCCGTTGATCACCACCGAGAGGGTAGCGGTGCGCTTTCCCCGTCGATTGGGACGAGAAGGTTTTGGCGAGCAGCCCGTTCGGAGCCTCCGGTCTGGAAAGAATTGCTTCGGTTGAAGAGCACACGAGGGTTGAAAGGGCGTGCGTTTGCGCTTGTTCCTTATCTTCCGTGTGACATCATTCACCTGACTTGTGCGCGGTCCAAAAAGCCCCGAAAAACAAAAGCGGAAACGAAGATGAAGAGCAATCGCCGCTTCACTTTCTAGAGCCGAAGCGGCGGCGCCGAACAGCGACGGCGCGGGCGTCGCGGGCGCCGCGACGCCTTTCTCTGCGGCGGCGCTGCGGCTCGGTTTCGCGCCGAGTGAGCCGAAACGGCCGTCGGCGACACCCGCCGACATTCACCTGGAAGCGACGGAGAACGGTCGCCCCACCGACTCCGTCCCGGCAGCCGCCACAAACTCAACGCGCCCGACAAATTTCCTGTCGTTCGACTTGGAGGGGATGAGCGCTTTCGCAGACGCACGTCCGATCGACCACGTCGGTCCTGTGGCCTCCCTCCGCCCTCCCTCGCTGCCTCGAACGCATCGCCTCCAGCCCCCGCCCCGCGATGCGAATCACTCGCCCGCACCGAGTCTAAACGGGGAACACTTTTGAAGTGTGATCATTTGATAAATATAATGAACTAGTGGTGCTACAGAATGGCACACACTTTCCCGTATTAGTTTTCTTTTTCGTTTGATCTCGATTAGCCATTCGGACTTGCCACTACTCTTGACAGCTGTCATCCATCGCCGCCCGAACAACATTTTTTTGACATTTTATTAATTTTTGGGCTTCCTTGTATTAGAAAAGAAATATTTTAGGAATATTAAAAACAGTAAAACCTTGTCCTAAATGACAATTTTCTTTTAAAAATTTGTAGCCGATTTTAAGAAAATGGCGTTTAAGCTCTACTGTAAATGCCAAATTTGAAGCTTTTTCACAGAAATTTTTTGAGTTTTCGAAAAACGTCATTTGAAGTAATTTGAAGCACTTACCCGCACAAATTCAATAGTGTTTACAAATTGCTGGAAATGTGAATATTAAGGATATGAGAGAACTTAAAAAAATTAATTTGCGTGATTTTTGAAGAAAAAAAGAAAGGAAGAAAAAAAAATCGTCGCTTCCCGGGTACTATTCGCCTAGGGTACCCACGACCAGCGGGAACGTTTCGGCGGAGGCGTAGCCGGCGCTGAGGAGAGCTGCGCCGGAGGCACTGTATTTATTCGTCTTTGCTTCGTGTCTCTCCTGCAGCTTACCGGCGCGCGCCGCCACTTCCGTTGCATCCACGATGATGGAGTATAGGTCCTGCGCGAGTACGAGATCCGGGCGCCTGCTATCCACCACTAACTTGTTTTTCTTTAAGGACCTTCCATCCACTCGCCACCTTGTAATGCGGCCTCCTTGTAATACTCGCAGATGTGGTTGTGGCGAGCGTGCCCCAGCGCCGAGTTGAATCGGCACTCATTCGTGCCGTCTGGTCGAGTGCAGCCCTTCCGGCAGGCCTTGTTCTTGTTACCAGGGCAGTGGTTTAAGGCGGGAGCGGAGTTGAGGCGGGCCGGGAAAAAGAACTTGTACACAGGTATTCTCATCTGCTCCCCGGTCCGCGTGAAGCTAACTCCCGCCAGAGCTCCCGCGTTGATCCCTTGGGCCTTTCGGGATTGCCATCGCCTTAGGCGCCTCACTAGTGACGACCTCCCCGAGGACCCGACGGTGACCACCTCCGCACTGTCATCCTCCGTGAGTGTCTGGCGGTTGTCACGGTCCCGGGCGTTCGGCGTCAGCTCCGGCCCCGGCGGCTTCTGGGGTGTCGTGGGGTCGTCTTCCCCGGCGCTGGCCTCTGCATCGGCGGGCGTCGGGCTACACCCGTGGAAGGTGGAAAGAGGAGGGGCGGGGGAGGGTGCCGTTCTCCCCTATCTCTCGTTCTACTCCCACCCTGCCTGTGGCGTTACGCACGCGCGACCGAAATGTCTCATGGCCCTATCTGCGGGGGAAGGGGCGGTTGTGAAGGTAATCCGCACTCGCGTTCGGCGCCGGTTGTGATCTGGCGCAGTGGCTTGCTTCGGCGGCGAGGTCTTTTTCGCACTAATGTGTGGGCTCGTTAAGATTTTAATCTAGCAGAATCTATTGCCCAAAAATCGGCCTTCTCCCTCACTTTCGTGAGGCCAATCGCCTCGTCCTCGCGGTGTCCATAGACGAAGGAGAAGTAGAATGGAAATTCAACATGAAGACTATTATAGAAGGGTAAAACCTGGTTTAAAATGCGTATTTTTGTACCCAAATTTGAAGCCGTTTTTTGAGAAAATATCATATTCAGCATTTCTGAAAACTCGCAATATTGAGCTCGTTTTCTCGAAAAGTTTTGAATTTCTTGAAACTTTAAGTCATCATTTGAAGCTCTTGAATTTGCAAGTGCGATGATGCATAATTAACGCCCGTAATCTAAAAATGAACGACGTGAGAGATGTATAAAACATTACTGTTGTGTAATTTTTTAAAATTTAGAAGAATAAATGTCAATTGCCTTGGTTTTCATTGGATTCAGCACTATCCGTACGACACGTTTAAAGGTAAGCACGTACTTTCTCGCAATGATCAACATTTACGTAATATATATATATATATATATATCGCAATTTCTGTTCTTATTAATCCATCTGTCATGACTTGTAAAACTCATTACGGATTGTAGAACATTAGGTACGAAGCTAATGTATGAACAGAAATACGGCAATTAAATGCGTAGGTTAGCCTTAAAAAGTTAAAGTGAAAAGTACGAGCGCGTCATTCTACGTCTTGCCGCGCACCCGGTGGCTGCGATCGGGGGCCTCTGGGCAGAGGGGCAGCCGACAGCGCTCGCGGCGAGTGATCAGAGCAGTTGGTGAAGCTCTTCACCCGCGACTTCGTTCAGAGAGGGAAGATGAAAAGAATTACCACTGCAGTCTCCCGCCCACCTGACGCGATTAGACTGATGTATTGATACTGATGTCCCGGCATTTTAAAAATAATATCTATACAGTGGTGTCCGATGTCGCCGCTGTGTGATATCAGTATATCAGATTTTTAGGAATTGCCCTTTTAATTTTTTTTCACGTAGATCTTTGCAATTAAGAATGTAAACACTTCATAACTACGAAATCCATGAACCAGATTTGCGGTACTTAAAATGGTGATAACTAACTGTTGGGTGTTATTGAAAGAAACAATGGAGAAAAAGCTCTGAAATTTTCCTATTCAGAATGTCTGAATGTGGAATGTGCAATAAATTAAAATTCCGCATTACCCTGGCTGCTGTAGGCTGTAAATGCACGGCATTATTCCAGCTTTGGAATGTGCGCTGGGAACACTACGTGTGTCACTTTTAATTAAACTTTTTTAGGTCATGAAGAAAAGAAGGACAAATTACAATATTTAAAGTATTTATTTATTAATAAACAAACTATAATAGCTTCTACGAATTATTTAATTATTTATGAAAGAACACAAAATCTTAATAAGTGGCAGTATGATGGTTGCTAGATGTATCAATTGTGTCGCGACTAAATAAAATTTTTCATTTTTGTCTGCAACACAAAGAGCAATTACTGATTGTCGGATGTTGAACCATCTGCTACTAAGGATAAAGTCGCCCGTTGAAACACGCAACTATCTTTTGTTCATCCTCAAATACAGCGTTGAGGAGGACCTATCCTATTTTGTGTTTCTTAGGAGATGTATATCCTAATCTTAAAGTGGCAATGAATTTTATAAATCCAGGGTGTTGAGTACTATGACACGCATTGTTTGTAGCGTTAACAAACCGAGCAACCTCGAAATCCACTTCTCGTTGCAGTTGTTTCGTAATGAGAAGAATAAAATTGCTCATATTGCTAGTAGGTATCTTGATCTTTTTGTTTGGTTGATGAGAAACGACGTTGTTGTCCAGGCTATTGGGGATGAGCCGCGTCGTCGATTTGGTGGCTTTTTCCAACGTACTTTCCTACGCCCAACGCATTTTCCGACGTACGAGCGAACAACTGCGGGAACGCCAGGTATGAACTGTCGAGGATTTGTCAGCCACCAAATCGACGACGCGGCTCATCCCGGATAGCCTGGACAACATGAATTCCGGCCGCGGAAGTCTACGCAATCAGAAACGACGTTGGTCGCTTAAGAGACTTATAATTTTAAATATACAAAATATTTTTTACTATGTATATTTACAATTTAATATACAATAAAAATAATAAAATATATTATTAAAAAATATTACTTTGCAATAAAGCGGTCGTTTGAGGCTATATTTAATATAATACATTACATAAAATAATAAAACGATTAAAACGGGACAGATTAAAAATGGTACATGCTTGTACGTTGATTGTTATTAACATTTGAATTATTCTCATTGTTATTACTAGATAAATGAGGCGAAAGGGAGCAATCGTTTGAATGATTTTTCATTCGAGGGACGATTCCTTGCATATCTGTGCTGCAATATTCGCATTTAGCTCGTGCACACTTTCCATCTTTTATTTCATCGTAATTACTCCAAATTAGATCTCTTTTCCGGCCAGCCATGGCTCATTTAGTTTTCTAAATTATTAAAATTAATTATTCACATCAATTCACAAACGAATTCGCGCGTAAAAACTTCTTTTAAACGCGTTCAAACAAGTGAAGTTAAAGTTGTACAACATTTAAAAATATAACTATTACTGTGGTCAAGAATGAACAAAAAAAAAAAGGATATTATTATATTGAACACGTTAACACTATTTTTAATTTCAAGAATTAGAATCTGTCTCAATAGTTTCTTAATGAAATTGAAAGATAAAGCAGTGAATTGTATCGAGGTTTATTTTCCGTGAGAAGCGAGAGTGCACAACCAATTCATGAACGTAACTTCCTATGAAGTTATCCAATGAATACGTTTAGAAAAGGAGAGTGCACTTTTCTAGATACAAACTCGTAGATAGAAAAAAATTCTGCATATTAGTCGTTTTATTCTTGGCAATTTTAATATTGGTGTTTTTTTCCTTGTTTTTTTTTCTTTTTCTTTATTGGATTTGTTTCATATTGGTTGGTATCCGTTTTTGGTATCGTTTTTCAAATATTTAAATGTCGAGCGTATTTGAAGGACAAAATGTGATGAAATAAAAACGCGATGGATTGGCGCTGGCCCTTGGAGGCCGCGGGCGCCGGCGCGCGCTGTGCGAATGCGATGGAGTTTACGAATGGTGACAGGCGCGTTGGTACTTCTTTGAATATTGCGCTGCTGAAGCGGTGGCGGCGGAGAAATGACGGCGCGCGGGGGGCGGCGAGGGGCGGGCGGTGAAAGCCTCTGGGAGCGCAGCGGCGGAGAAACGCCCCTCGCCGTCGCCAGACGCGCTGGCCGCTGGCTGGGGAACGTCGTCTGGCGTTCTCAGTGCTCCGGGAAATCGGGATGGTCGCAAGTCAGGGAAAACCTACGTATTAATCCTAAGAAAATAGTTCAGCTTCAGTTTTTCCCCAAATTCTGTTTGTTGAGTTTCTTTCAATTCGTGCTTGATCGCTGACAGCTTACTTTTAGGCTTTGATACTTTCTTTAAATGCTGTGAGATACTCTAAAGTCTTATCAGTTAAAAAAAAAAATACTGTGGTCCGAGAAATGCGAGGAAAATTTGAGGAAACGAGTGGCCGCGCGGTCGCAGGCAAGGACGCGTGCACTTGCGGGGCGCGGCTCCTCGACGCCCATCTGCTGCGGCATTCGCAAGAAATGCCCATGTCGGAGTTGTCTTTCTAATTGAAAGGAATTATTTAGAATTGTTTGCTTGAGAACGCAGCCATTGTACGTTTCGTTCTTCAATGAATCGATGAAAATTTAAATTTGTGGAAAATTTGTTTGACTCGGTTGATTTACACACAATCGTTCATCCGTAACCACGAAGGAAAGACAAACGTTTTTTTCTTCTGTGCTTGGAATTTCTTCTTTGAATTCCCCAAGGGCTTTTGTTGATACCGACAACCAGACTAGTTTGTGTTGTCGATGGGGAGCGGTGTGTGGCGGTCATTGTCAACGCCAAGCAATCGGATGGCTTCGCTGCTGTGGGTGGTGGAGGAAGTGGATTCGGAGGCAGGGGTGCAGCGCTCTCCTCCTGCCCTCCCTCGTGTCCTTGGGCCGACGTGTGCGCAGATGGGGGAGTGCTAGGCCTTGCGCTAGGTCGTGCGCCTAGGACACACATCTCAAGTTCCAGGATGCCCCGCAGCTCTCCCTTTCGAGTGTGGACGCCTCGCGAGGCGAAGTCCTGCGCCACGCCCGTTCCGCAGATAGCCGCCACGAGGTGTTGTGTTGTGTGTTCTGGTGTTTTGCGATGGAAACAACTCTCAGAATTATTGGGGATTTAGGTAGATCCAAAAGTTCCCGGCCCAAGTAGGAAGGAACAGGAAAAAAATAAAATTCGTATATTACTTTTCAATATAACTTCCCTTTATTATAATACATTTTTCCTAATGGACAATGAACATGTTTATTGTCTGAGAAAAATATTTTTGGCTTTGCTGTCAAAATGGAAATAACTGCTGCCTGGACCTCTCCATCGTTGCAAAACGTGCGTCCGCAAATGTCAGACTTCAATTTTGAAACAGAAAATAGTCCCTGGGGGCCACGTCCGGCCCATAGGGTGGAGGAGGCCGATCGGAGGATCAATGGCCTTCACATGCATCGCAGTGTGGACAGGTGCCTTGTCGTGCAGGAGCCTCGCGCCTTTTCACTTGTATGGCGTCTCGGAGTTTCATGATCAAGTTGCCGTAATATTCTACATTTATTGAAGTATTTCTTTCCTTAAAATCAAGCAATAAAATTCCTTCATCCCAAAAAATAATCGCCATGATCTTCTTCGTCGACTGGCACACTTAGCCCGCCTTTGGCGGAGATTCCCCCACCTGCTGCCGTCCATCGATTCTCTTTTCAACAGAGGATCAAAGTACAGAACCATGGTCTCAATACCAGTGATAATGGAATTCAGAATAGAATGTTTCTCCTCTTCCCACCCCTTTAAAATCTCTCGAGCTCAGTTCACTCGTTCTGCTTTCTGCACTGCAGACAGAATTTTGGTCTCATGTTGGTTGAAAACTCTGAAGTTTTAGAAAATGTGAAAAGTTTGAATTTTTGTCGGCGCGTTCCTACAGAATTGAAGATAGGAGATGTTTCCTTCAAATAAACTTTATTCTCCAGGGTGAGTTCGTTCATTAAGGTCATGCACGTTTTTTTTTTTGAAAATTTTAGTAGTTTTTGTGCAATATTGTGTGCAATATGTGCTTGTTTAAAAAATTACAAAAACAAGATTGGAATTGGACTTAAGGGATAATCAACCACAATTTTAAGTTTTTATTATTTATTAATTCAACAAATGCCTAAAGTCACTTTCGGGATTACAATTTCCCATCTTCAGTGGGTCTCTAGCAACATACGTAAAAATGAGGGTTAAACGTGAAGAAGCAAAAAAAGAATGCAAATGAATTGAGATAATAATGCATAAATAAAATAAAAAAATAAAAATTACAAATTACGTACTGCCCCAAGTAACGTGGATCACACCAAATTAAACAGAACACAAGAATTTTTTAAAGAAGAAAGCCACAAAAACGGAAATTTTTGATACATTCGATACAATCCTATTTTCTTTAGCGGCGATTTGTTCACATTAGTATATTAATGAGTACATGTGCTTTAAATAATGTCAATTAAAGTTTCTCGAAATCTCAACCATTTTCTGTGATAACTAGCTCAAAATTCCGCATTTTCAGAAACGCTCAAACTCCATTTTCTCAAAAATGGCTCAAAATTTTTTCTTCAAACTTTTGAAACGGATAGTGCTAATTGCACTCTTTAATATAACGTAAAGTTCAATGTGTTTTTTTTTTTCAAAAATTACAGAAATGTAATTTTTTTAAAAAATCTCACATCTTTATTATGCACAATTCCAGCAATTTTGTAAACATTATTATATTTATGAGTGTATGTGCTTCAAATTACTTCAAACTAAGTTGTTTGGAAACTGAAGCATTTTCTGAAAGAAAGAAAGAAAAAAAAAAAGCTTCAAATTTCGAATTTTCAGTAGCGATTAAACGCCATTTTCTTAAAAACGGCTCCAAATTTTTAAAAGAGAATTGCCTTTTTGAACGAGGTTTAGTGCTTTTTAATAGTCTTAAAGTAATATTTCCGTTCTACCATTAGGGTACCTGAAAATTAAGAAAATGTCAAAAAACGTACTTTGGTTGGCGATTGATGGCAGGTGGCAAGAGTATGTGTCAATTCCGAATAGCTAGTCCAGACCCAAGGAAATAGAAAACAAGTACGGCAAAGTCCGTGCCATTCTGTAGCAGCACTAATTTCTTCGTAATAACGTTAAGCACAAATGATAAGCGCGTGAAGCAACGCGCTGCGCCACCTGTTGCGGCTGGCTCTGCGGAGGTGCGGGCGCGGGAGGAGGGACAGTCGCGGGGCGAGTGCTGGAAGGCGCTTGGGCGCGTGGGCATTGGCCAAGGCGCTGAGGGCTGTGCTGCGCCGCTGCCTAGCAATGAGCCTTCCGCCGCTTGTTGAGCAGTCCGCGTGGCGCGTGGAAGAGCTGTATTGAATATGCCTCAAGGCTCGCTGACGTACGACGTTCCAACGTGAATCACGCGTGTAAATAACATTGACACACTTCCCGCAAGGGCGTCGGAGGAAGCCAGGCACGGAGCTTACTGCACTTGGCTTATGGGAATAGTGGGATGGTGCTCTTGTTCATATCAGCTTCGAAAAGAGTTTCTTCACTGGTGAAAAGAAATTGTGGCCGAAGAATGATGTGGAACTGTGCCGCAATTCTTAGATTGATTTGATATTTCTTAAGATACAACAATATACAGTATCGAAATTTACTCAAATTTGCGTCACTACCTCTGAAATATGAATAGAAATCGATAATCTAGGAATTCATGAAATAATTTAAATAAATTATTATTTTCATATGCTGTCAGTAAAATAGATCGATATTTTTTTCAATTAAGAGAAAATGAATTTATTTCATAGCTAACGCAATACTCAGAATGTCCCACTTCCCTGCACATTGGAAAACGGCGCAAATTACAGTTTTCCCAAAGCCGGAAAAGATCCCTACCCCATCCTCATTTTGACCAATAGAAGCCGGAGTCCCTCGAGGAAGCGTGTTCGGACATTTATTGTGTCTCCTATTCACTAATGATACACCAACATCAATGTGGTTACAGCGACCTTCGCCGATGATTCTAGCATCCATCGAAGATTGCCATGCAGCGTTTGTAGCACTACAAAACCACTTAGGAATATATATATATATATATATATATATATATATATATATATAAAAAACAAAAACAAAAACAAAAAAAACACAAACAAACAAACAGTGGCATTCTCGTTGGCACGTTAAAATCTAAACATGTGACCTACACCCGACGAAAAGGCGACTGTCCAGCAATGCAAATAAACAATAAATATCTTTCAAAGTGACGAACTTAAATGCTTAGGTGTTAATTTGGATAGAACATTAACGTGGAAGAGCCATATAAAAAAGAAAAGAACTAGAATTGAAAAGTAAAAAGTATCATTGGCTAATTGGTAAACACTCTGAATATTAACAGACGCCAGCGAGAACAAGAAAGAAAGAAGAATCATCCAAATCCTGTCGCTGTCAAGAAACAGTGAACAATGAAGAAGTCTGCTGCGCCTTGAACCAGTAGATATAACGAACAGACTTGTTTAAACAGGAATTCTTCTGTTGAGTGACATTTCAACACATGTAAATACTATGAAACCATTTGCGTAATTTTTCTCTAGAAATAAATTGCAAATCAAGAAAATTAGTATAAAAAAATCGTAACCGAGTAATTATGGCTGGCGAAAACTGCATTGTGCCGCTTCGGTCGCTGCGAGTGTCGGAGGCTGCGCCTCGCGGCGCCCTGGGCGCGGGCGCTCGCGAACGAAGGGCGGGGCAGCAGGTTGGAGCTCCTGGAATAATCGGCTCTGGTCACTTCCAGGCGAATGGCGCAGCAGTACTTTGTAAGACGGGCCTATCCCCTCCCCATCCAGCCTTCTGTTTATGCATTATAAATCACTGGTATTACTGGTATCACAACATGGAATACATTAGACTGGATTATTTAAGTACCGATCGAAGTTTCGAAATATCGATGTTCGAATTTTAAGAACATGTGTTCAAAATACATAGACTCAAAACCATCGATGTTTTTAAAACGCCTCTAACATCAGTGTTCACATGCAGGGGATTTAATATTTACGTGTTATAATTAACTTATAATTGAGATTTAGCTGACAAAAGCCAAAAAATTATACGAACAATTAACAAAACGTTTATTATCTTATCGGATAATACAAAAAATAATTCACTACATTTATCAACAAAATTTCGACTAATTTTTTTTTCTCTTGATCACTTTGGTTTGAAAGATGTTCAAGTTATAGTTATTTGAAAATTATTGCATTCTTCTTATATATTTTCATTCAAAAAGTAAATATTAACCATTTAAAAGCACGGATGTTAAAAATTATTGTGTGGAATAAACGGATGGTAAATACAAACCCACCGCCGTGTATGTAGCCCCCGTGGGCCTCTGATGGGGCTTGCCTGCGGGCGAAGTGGGTGGGTGGGTGGGGGGGGGCGGAGGTGGTGACGCGATAAGAGCGCCGCCGCGTGAATCACCGCTAACAGCTCAAGCGCCGAGAGGCTGCTGCGGGGGCGTCCACCGACTCCTCTCCACCGCGACCAGCCGTTCCTCCACCCGCACACGCCCCAAGCCCTTCACCAAAACACCCACCAGCCCCTAGCGCCCTGCGACGCAGCCCTTAACACGGGCGTGCATTGCGGATTGCCAACAAGGATTGCTTTGTTTTCCCTGGTCTTCCCCGGCCGCCGCAGGTAAATGCTGCGAGGATTTTTCTTTCACTTTGTGAGCTCAATAGGGCGAGAAGAGGTGTAATTTTTTTAATTTACTAAATGTACTGTTCAATTTTTACTTTCCCGTATGCGTACGTATACACGGAGTAATATACGTAGTATTGGGAAAGTTATGTAATGCTGCGCGAAAAAATGGCCAATTTTCGGCGGAAAAAAATTTGCCGTCGTTGCCGGGTCCTGATAACTAAAAATTAGATAAATCCAGTTCCCAAATTAAGAAAAAAATCCCCTAACACGTGGTGTAGCAAGAATCCGTTTTGTCTTTGATACCGAAAAACCAATTGAAAGCAAAACGTCCGTCCGCCTGTTTGTCTGGTGTATCTGAACAACACTAGCGCCTAAATTATGCATACGATTTTTTTCAAATTGAAGAAATCCCTGTAAATCTGGCCTGAGTCGAAGCTGTGAGGTTTTGAAAAACATGAATTAATTTTTGGGGGTACTTTGCATGAAGATTGCAGGTGAATTGGCGCGTGGGGAGTGCGGTGCGGCTGCTCTCGCCTCATTAACATCCACGGGGCGCGCTGAGCGGCGCTGCGCGGCGCGGCGCTGGGCTTTCTAGCGATGCGAAAGGCGGCGGCGACAGCTTTCTTCGAGAAAGGCGCCAACGCACGAGAGCGACCTCCCTCCCGCTCCCCAGCGGACGCGCAAATACTTTGGGTTTTCAATTTGCTTGCGCTGGATACTCTTGCGTTTACGTGGTTCACTTCCACATATCATTCGGTGCCGAAATGGGCAGAAAAAAAGGTTTATTTGCCTGCGGAAGCAATTTTCGTATGTCGAAATCCATTAGAATGTGTTTGTGAACTTGACATCACACGTAAAGCAGTGAACAGGTGATCTGTTTAGTAACAACGTGCACTATTTAGGTATTGCATTTCACCAAATAGGTAGGTGTGCTTAGTGGTGACGGGTAAAGTGATGTGTGCCACTTCAGAGTGATCAGTGGAACGCATTTCTCTCAGCACTCGTATATTACGTAGCAAACATGAATGAACAGCGTAGGTACATATCCTCTCGGATCGCTGTTCACGTGAGAGCTTTTGCTTGCTTGCATCCTACCTCCCCCTCACAAGATGAACTCGATTGAAAACAAATGGCTACTTTGAATGGTCGTGGCCTATTTTTTAAAATTTATTTGGTCAAAAAACAGTAAAAACTGTATATGACGTATGGGGGAGAAGATTATTTGCGCACGTTTTCTTAAGTTCCACAATCCCCTCCGAACGTTTTAACTATAAATACGATGGATAAAAGACGAATAAAATATAAAAAGATATAATAATAAAATTTTAAAAAAGGGCGAGATTAGCAACATTTATAAACATAGATATTTATTTTCCGAGCTGTAGAAAACATTCTTGAACGTTAAACGAAATGCAGATGCGATTTTTCTGCATTGCTAACAAATAGTAACTCACCCTCAGCTCTACTCCTACCGCTACAAGCAAAAGGAGTGCTCAACAAAACGTGCGACAGTGAAACTACATTTACGTCCAGAAGCAAAACAAGGGGCCATCTCAGCATTTGCTCAATGGATCAGGGAAACTGGACTAAAACCTGATCGAGATGGGGGTCATTGACCCGGAAGCTGAAGTACATTACTTATTATAGGCGTATTAAATATTTTTTAATGTTACAATACAAATGTAAACTTATACACTATGTCATTGTTTTGTTAAAATGAACCTTATTTTTCTTTTTGATGGTCCGTATGGTCTCTAATTGTATAGACACAGTTATGCACCAGAAAAGATTTTACTTTTAACTTAAATTTGTGTACCGACTTTAATTGTTTAATGTCATCTAGCAATGCGTTGTAGAGTAACGTACATGTAGATTTCTTGTAGTGAACTGTTAATACTGACACTTGATGAACGTGATTTTTACGACGTGTGTTGTAATTGTAAATATCAGTATTACATGAAAATATGTTCCCACCGTTAAGAAAGTCAGTATTGACAAAGATTATAGATTCGTAAATAAATAGGCAAGGCAATGGTAAGATTCCAAGCTCAATGAAAAGGGGCCTGCAGGAATCACGTGGATAGCATTGGAAATATCAGGGTACGTATTGTCGCATAAAGGAAACAAACTCATTTCTTTCGATAGTATAGTGTTTAGTGCATTAATAGAGTTTTTGACACCTCGAACGTTAAGCGCTATCGATCTTCTGCGCATGCGCAGGTACACTACAGGGATGCGAAACTTGAACTACCCATGAGGCGAAGATCGATAATGCTTCACGTTCGAGGTGGCAAAAACTATCTAATAATTTTCAGGGGTGTAATTAGAACCCGCAACGTATATAAATGATTGACAGCGTTGAAACAGAAGTCGCCCCGAAAGGGCGATTTGAATGTTGTAGTCTGCGCTTCGCTGTAGGCTGCGCGTGTCAGTCGCGGAGTCGCTATGTTACAGCACTGCGCACGTGGCAGCTGCCTTCAGCTTCAGAACGTTTATGACTCTTGTGGCTTTGAGGCCGGTTTTGCTTGCTGCTGACGTACACTGTCTTCTTACGGCAACGCGTAACGTTGTTTGATGAGAACTTGGTACTTTTGCGTCATATTCTGATAGCGCTTATCGGGTTTCACGAGAGGTTGTAAGAGTGTCAATCTAGTTCAGCGATCATTTGTGATATTGCTCCACGCTATTGTTATCGGGCAATTCTTTTTTGATGATTCATTTTGTGGTCTGGAACAAGGAAACCCCGATGCGGAGAATCAGCTGGAGGGATTTGAAGATGCAGGCGAAGTCCTCTTTAATGACCCTGCCAACACCAAGATCACGTAATGAGCTGATAATGGTTGCGGTGGTGCTAAGTTGTGAGTCACGCCTGCCGCTGGCCTTTGCATCTTCCCTAGTGTCGCTGCGCAAACGAGTCGCTGGCCAACCCTGAGAGCTGATGGTCCACTTCCCTTGGCAGTTGCGAAACGAATTCTGATTTGAACAGATTCCTGGTTCATTCTCTGCCATCCACGCGATGACGGTCAGTCGCCTGTGGTCGGTCCAGGCCAGCGGCCGTTTTCTTTGAGAATATCGCTCAAACACCTCATCGGTCTGCGAATTCTTGTCTCCCGCCACCACGATAAGTCCGGTCACCTGGTGCTGAAATAGGGCCAGATCCAAGAAACAATTGGGGTGTTATTGTCTGAACAGTTTTCCATGTTGTCTGGGGCGCTCATTTCGAATTTTGTTTGCCACATAAAAATAACAAAAAACCTACAAAATTCGCACGTTCTTCATTTCAATTCTTCAGTGTCATTTATATCTTAAAACAATTCGTTTTATCGATGTGGCCACTATTTACTAAATTAAAATTGACAAAAATTACCACAAAATGCGTACATTAACTTCAATGTTTTGAAAAACATTTAAGGCGCAAGGACGCATTGAAAAATGACTTTTGGGCTCTCTGAAACAAAAAATCAAATTGACGTTTTCTTATATTTGATGCACTGGAGTTGACTTTCGAAAAGCGAATTAATTTATGCATTTCATGGAAGAATACATAAATATAGAAAGGGGTCTCATGTATTCAGTTATTTTTACTAACAAAATAAATAATATAAATCACGTCTATAATAATATAAAATAATAATAATAATGTATAATAATATATAATAATAATATATAATAATATATAATAATATATAATAATAATATATAATAATAATATATAATAATAATAATAATAACGGGCGCTCAGCGTTGGCCGCTATGTGCCCAGCTCTCTTACGCAAGGGCAACAGGCGACTTTCATCTGCAGTGGGTGAGAGATCGATTGCTCGGAATAAGCGATTGTGGAGGGCGGGTCTGCTTCTAAATATGCATCGCACCTCATGACCGTCAAACCGAGAATTTCTCTAGTCAGTGTCCCATATTGCCATTACCCGTGAGCGCGGTGTCCAAAATAGGTTGTGTCCCTGCCAAACAACAGACAGGGGCTGCTTACAGAGCTGCGATGGGGAAAATGAGACCGGCGCTACTTGATTCTTGTGATCTCGTTCGCCCTGCTGCCGCCTGTGTACGGGGGGGGGGAGGGGGGGCAGGCGATGGCTGCTGCGGTCGCGGAGGAGCGAGCGGAGATTCGCAGGCGGAGCAGGGAAGGCCTCGGGGACACAACAGCACATTCTTTCTCGCATCATTGGGAACGGTTACTTAATATTACAATAAAGCAATTTCTGTAATCGCTTGAAAAAGGCCACACCAATTCAAACGAAGCGCCTTCGCTGAGAATCTGACATTATTTCGCTAGTTTTGAACAGTTGCCCTTTCTTGCTGCTACAAATGAAACAAACATGAATAAATCAAGTAAGAAAGAATAATTTCTCGTATAAACAAGCAAGGATTATTTCACGTATAAATTGAACGTCCAGATTTGAAGGACATCCAATATATCGCCTTATGAATGCATACATACGCACGGTCTCAGTACGAAATGACGAAAAGGGGGGGGGGAGTAAAAAAAAAAAAAAAAAAAAAAAAAAAAAAAAAAAAAAAAAAAAGATTAAACGTAGAGACATTGCGATGTTACCATTTAGTAAATGAAGCCTCCGTTCCTTGTCGCCGCCAACAATGAAATTCTCGGAATAACTTCCCGAACCTCTACGTCGCAGCTCGTTGGACAACGCCGCCTGAAGGATGAACGTGAGACGCTGCTGATGACGCACTTTAATACGAATAAACTTATTAATTTACGATTTACAATATTAAGTTAATTCACTAAGATAAACGATGAAAAGGTATTCTCCGAATAACCCACTGCCTCCACGCGCCTCTCAAATGACGTTTGCAGACTGACACCGCCAGAAGCGAAGCGCGCGAAATTCCAATTTAGCGTTTTGATGCTAATTAAAAGCACTCAACTCTTTTGGTAATTTATAAAAGTACGTTTCTCTTATTTTATATTCGGTTAATCTATTTTAACAAATTTTGGTTAGGGGGCGTCCGTAAATTACGGAACGCAAATTTCGAGTATTTTCAATCCCCCCTTCCCCTTGCAACGCACTTCCCCATCTCTACGTAACGCTGCCTCCGACCCCTCCTTCCCTTTTAGCGATTCGTACTTTATGGATGACCCCTTGTTGAGTGCTAAGTTGATATAAATAAAATGTTGAAATTTCGTACGTTGCGAAATTTATGTAAACCTACTAAAATTATTGAAAGATCTTAATTGCAAAACGTTTTATTATCGTGCACAATGTATCCCAGGAGGCTGAAAATATCTTAATCAAGTTTGTTTTCCAGAGCAGCTCGGCACCTGAATATTATGGTCTTCTTCAATTAGATTGGTGATTTGAATTCGTCTTAATTAAAAGCGAGTAATTTTTCCCGATTTATAAAAACTCCATATTTTTGCCATCTCAATAACCTGTCATCTAGTATTATTTGAAATATTTATTTGCTTATTCCCCTTTGAGCAATGTATCATGTTCAATAGTTGAATAATGAATGAATGTAGCAAAATTGTGCAAGCAACTCTATTTGTCGCCCTATATCTGAGTGGATGATTTGAGATGAATATGTTAGTAGAATCGTTAATACTCGTATTATACTTCGGTTCTTCTTTCTTGGCGCACGGGGGTGTGTCAATAAAACGGAATATCTCAGGTATTTCGCGTCGTTCTGTTGTGCCGCTAGGAGTCGCATTATCGCGACTGTATCGATCGAGCAGTGCATGCGACTCCTGACGGCACAACAGAGAACGACGCGAAATACCGTGAGATATTCCATTTTATTGACCCGCCCGCGTGTGCCAAGAAAGAAAAACCGAAGTATAAACAGCTTTGTACTGCAAACTACAACGCCGTGGCGTTGAAACAGACATTATAACGAAGTTCATTGTGATTTAATATGCTATTTTGCAGTTCGGACTACAATATTTTCCCCGTAAATCCTTGAATTTGGAGATTAAGAATTCGCATTATATTATAAATAGAAATTTATTATCTACTTAAGAAATGTCTTAATGATAAAAGTGATAGTATTAAAAGTTTGTGAATATTGGTCGACAATTGCTCCTTTTTGCACCCAAATGTCCACATCATATACTTTCTATGGGGAGAGCCTGTTCTATTGCGGCAATTTGGATTTGTATTTAGTTAACTTTTAGGTCAAAATAAAAAAAATCAAATATTGTTCGTGAGATAATTTGATTTTTAGCATAACGTTCTGACGTAGCAAAACCATTCTCTTCCTCTAACGAATGATGACGGAGAGGTGGCCCAGGGCATCGTAGAATGTCAGTGCAGTGCCTCTGACCGGAAGGTTGTACCTTCGAGTCCCCCCGGTGGCAGGATTTTCGACACTCGCTAGATAGCTTGGTCCAGTTCTGTCGTCTGGAGGAGAATTCCAGCGGCCGGCTGCTCTGATCTGTAGTTTTCCGTGGTTTCTCCCATCAACGCCAGGCGAATGCCGATGCAGTACCCTAACAATGAGGTCACGGACAATGCGCGATCTTTCCTTCTTCGTTGTCCGTGCTGGGAGCTCTTCGTTGTCCGTGCTGGGAGCTCAGAGCCTCGCTGGTGGGAGATGCCTGGTTGGGGAAACCCCGCTAGCGGATGGTGAGTCGGCGCCGGATGTCGCCATCTCCCCGAGCAAAAACATGCACTACGCGTGGTGACCAATGGCCTTAGCAGATGATGCGCTCGGATTCAGTGGTTAAGCAGACAAAAGGGTCAGTGAGTGACATGCAGTTTGGAAGCAAGGCCAGTTGTCTCGCTTGCGCCTTTCCAGTGTCGAGTTATTGCGTTATTGCGATAGAAGGTCTGGCTCATTTCAGCCCTGAATGCTCTGTCGAATGTGCGCTAGTCAATGCCTTCCCTTCCATGAAACATTACAGCATTGGCACTGCACCTGCCGTTGCTAGATACAAAATTCAATAGGCTTATTTTTTCGAAAATTCGGCACGTTGGTCATTGTCACCATGGAAATATAATAATTTATTGTAGGAGGATACAATCAAAGAGAGAATTTGACTTGAAGAAAAAATGAATTCATTGAGCTGGTAATTGAGTGTAACATCCGTATATCACATGGAACATGCGGAATTACGTTTGTAATATTCTTATTCCATATAAAAACATACAGAATTCTAGAGTTTTGGTTTTTACATTTGTATGTATTGAGACTTTAAAGTTTATATTGTTTTTTTATATACAAATGATTTTGAATCCCAGTTTTTTTTGTTTTGTTTTTTTTACATTTAGTCCTATATGAATTTACTTTTAATTGATGTGTTTAGTTTTTGTACTTGTCTGTTTTAATACTGAACTGCCAGCTAGTGATTGCTCGTTTCCAACAATAAAGCATTATTTTTATCATAATTTTTAGTTCTTATCTAAATAAGCATTTTCTCCTTTAACATGCATCCCTCAGAAGGAGCATTAGCATACTGCCTATTATAGTTCTGTGTCTTGACGCTTTCAAAAGCGGGATCGGTGAATGCCGCTGCCTGGGGGCTTGGCTTCCAGGGGCATGGCTGCCGGCTGCCTCTGCGGTCGCTTCGTTGCTTCCTCCGATTCCTCGCAGGCCCTTCGAGCCCGGGCGACGGGTTGGCCCCCATTCTCACGCTCTGGCAAGCCTTGTCGCCACAGGCAGGATTAGAAAATTGGCCCCCTTGTAAATATTTAGCGGACTGTCCGCCTTGAAGACGTAGGTCTTCCCGGTAGGCAAAACTTCAGCTCGTACGGTAAGTCTCTCGGACGCTTTCAGGGACGCTTTTGTGGCTCCCGCGTTGGGTGACGCCGTTTAGCCTCCATTGCTATTGTTGGAGCCAGCAGAGAACAGTAGCGGTAATAAGCGCCAAGTCCTTTCTGGAGCTGCGACAAATGGAGGCGAGTAACGGAGACCTGCAAAGTCGCCCGCACCCACAACGAGAAGCCGATGGGCCTCTCCTAGGCTGGCACTACCAAAATCAGTTACCACAAAACCAAATACGCCACCATTTTGAACGATTCAATCGCTAATTAATTAAGCAAAAATTAAGTTTTTCGCTGTTCAAAGTTTTGCGTCGTGAAGGGTGAGCTAGCCGATGGCGACGCTTTGCCCAAGGCAATGGCTCGCATCACATACCATCTCCGCCATTGCCTTTTGTCTTTCATGACCGCTTCCTCCTCATCGCACCCACTCATTTAGCCGTGACGGCTGCGGCATACCGCCAACGTTATCTTATTAGAAACAAGAAGGATATTTGTAACCGTGTTCCATTTACAGAAGTCAAATGAGCTAACAATCGACTAGAAGTTGAGAGGAGAAATGGCGCAGTGGACGCCGTCCTATTCACAAGAATCGAGCGGCCCTGGCAAAACCATTCCCCACCGCTGACGTTGTGGAGGCGGGCCGTGCGAGGTGTGAGTGCTGTTCGCCCAATCCCGAGCCATGGGAGGATTTGCTTTCTATCTTTCGGTGTTCGTCCATCTTTTGAGACGGTCGCAGCAGTAGAATATTCGGCGAGCACTTCTGCTGCACGCGACGTACAGTAGGCTTCCTTGGAGCTCCCGAGCTGCAAGGAGAGGGGAACTATCATCTCAGGGGGAGCTCCGTTCCATTGTTGGTATGGGAGCTTTCGATTGGATGAGTTACCTTTTCCTTCCAGCTGGTGACCTTGAAGGGTACACAAAACTATCAGAAAAAACATTAAATTTAATAGAAATCGATGTATTCATCTTCTTGCCGGTTTTTTTAACCGCTACTTCGGTCTTCCGGCGCCTAATCTTCTTCTCTAGTCTTCTATGTTCTTCCAGGCATCAGGAGGTAATTTCCACTTCTCGATTGTGTTTCTGATCTGGTCGTTCCACCCTGATCTTGGTCTTCGTCGTTTTCTCCTTTCACTTGGTTGCCATTCTAATGATCTTTTGGGGAGTCTTTTCTCGTCCATTCGCTGTACATTTCCAAACCAAGTGAGTTGTTTCTTTTCAATTTCCTCTATGATACAATGGTGCAAATTCATTATTTCCTTGACTCGTTCATTTCTAATTTTTTCCCTTCTCGTTATTGCTGCAGTTCGTCTGAAGAAATCCTTTTCCAGGGCTCTCAATTTTCTTCAGTTGTTTTGGAAGTTGCCATATTAACGTATTCATTTGAAGTGAAAATGAAAGTGCCTTGAACATTGTTTGTGTCATGTATTGTACAAACGTTAATCTGCCTTGAATATTAAAGAGCTAAATATACGTGTACATTAAACGCTGGGACTTTTTTTTTTACTTTCACTTTGTGGGCCCAGGGGCAAGACATATCTAAGTTGTATTTTATTTAATTTACCAAATATACTGTTCGATTTTTATCTATATATTTATGTATTACGTGGTTAGGCTGAAGAGCGGGCCTGATGGCCCGAGTCTCGCCACATAAATAAAATCACTATTTATTATTATTATTATTATTATTATTATTATATAAAATAAATGTAACGTTCATGTATATTCCGTTGATATTGCGTTCGTGTATAATTGCTTGCGTGCGTGCGGGGGCCGCTGGCCGAGCGCTGGGGCCGGAAGCGCTGGGCGCAATCGCGCGTTGCTGCATTTGCATGTGCGAGGGCGCCACTTCGGCTTCGCGTTGAGCGTCGTTCACCACAACTACAATCCAATACGCAATAGATCATTGCAGCGGGGGGCGTTTGGCGACGGGACAGCATTTGCATTCTTCAACTTCCTCTCAGAGGGACGTTGCTGGGCGCGATGGATCTCGCGCACGCCGGGCCGGGAGGAATCGGAACGCGAGTTGAAATGCTGAACGCGGAGCAGCGCTTGACGCAATTGGCCGTGCGGTCCGTGCGCGGGAGCGAGTGAAGCCGCGGTGGGGGCCAGGCGGAAGTGGAGGGCGCCGGAAGAGCAGAGCGGGGCAGCGCAGCGCAGCGCAGAGCCGCTTTGGGGGCGGGGGGCCCGTTAGCGGCCGTGGGCTGCGCCGCTCCGCTCCGCGCTGCTCGCGTGCGTTGCCCCTGCGCCGACGCCTTTGGACTTGAGCTCTTTGCGCTACAGAACGCTCCTCTCCACGCGCTGCTGCGGCGCTAGCGAAACGCTTGCGTTTTCTGCGCGGAATCGCCGAGGAAATGTTTACTCTGGACGCCGCAGAAAGCGCTGAAGTCAACTAGTGGATCACAGCATCTGTGATGTCAATGAAGATAGACATTATAGCACAGTACATGTTTTCTCTTTGCATTACCACTTCATAGTGCTATTAAACAAGTTAGAACGCTCTGGAAACTGTACAAAAGCACCAGAATGGTATAAGAACTTCTCTAAGTTTTATATTCGTTGGCTTCCGCGGCCGGAGTCATTATGTTCTTGGCTGTCCGGGATGAGCCGCGTCTCAGTCGGTTTTGCTGACGTTTCGGCCATCTTGCTGTGGCCTTCTTCAGAGCTATACTGCTGAGCTATACTCAGCTTCTAAGCTTTACTCAGAGCTATACTGCTATACCAGCAGTATAGCTCTGAAGAAGGTCACAGCAAGATGGCCGAAACGTCAGCAAAACCGACTGAGACGCGGCTCATCCCGGACAGCCAAGAACATAATTCTCTAAGTTTTGTTATTTCGGAAGCTACGCCGCTACATTTTGTTTCTCAGTGCTTTTGTTCGCCTCGTAACGTTATGAACTTCTATTTTAATGTCTTCTTTTTGCACAGCTGGTCCTACGTTGGGGTTATACACAGATTTAAAATAAATGCATTGCCTTTATTTGTTTTCCACAATGTGTAAATTTTTAATTTTGATGAGGATTTCTTCCTTATTTCCCTTGCGTCTCCGAACGTATTTCTGAAAACTACTGCACTGATTTCCTTCCTTATTCAGTATTTTTGCCAAAAGGTTTCTTGTGCTCTTTTCTTGGTGGAGATTTGTAGAGTATTCACAAGAGTTTTCAATTTAATTGGTATAAGAACACGGCTGGTGCGGTGGAGGAAAAAGTATGCAGAGCGATTTGTTTTATTCTTTGCCGATATCCGTCCGCGGGAGTCTTATGAAATAGAGTACTGTTACCCTCCGCGCTGCGGGGCCCAGTGGGGTGCATGGTGTACACCTGCCTAGCAAGGCTCGTGATCCTAAAGGCGAAAGTCGGTTACGAAGGAAGAAGAGCAAATTTGTAATTTAATATTACATGTTGCGTTATTGTATATCAAGAAATTAATGATCAAGCTAATATATTTTGTAATCATTGGGATCTTGGGTGTAACTTTCAATCACCGGTTCAGTTTGATCAAGCCCTTGACCATCATTGACCTTGGCCATTTAAAATTCCATCGCCCCGTCGGGTGGCGATTCCTGTCCCATCGGGAGCCCCTGGGTTAGATCCGCTGCAAGCGATATTACAAACTCTTTGATTTATCAGTCGATGGATAATGAATTACGTAATGTTTTCTTCCTTCTGCTGGCATTTTTAAAAGTTCTAATTCCTACGTGCCGACGAACCTTTATTTTCTTAAAGTGATTCAACATTTTATTATAATTAATCGCAATAGGATGACGAGAGACAATGACAATCCTTAGTTTTAAATATCTGTTTTCAGCACTTCGTGTGTTTAATATCAGTGTCAGTGAAGCGGTTACATTTCCAAAAACGTGTGATAAAATTTTCCCCAACAGTTTCCGTATCCCTGCCGTGGATGGCGACCAGATACCTGTAACAGCGATGCCTGTTCATCAGTTGCTCACGAACGAACGCTCCTTTTGCGCCTCAGAGGCGTGTTCCAGTCGTGGGAGACGTTCTGACAACTTTTCCAATTCGGTTCCAAATCTAACTTGGCCATTCGGCCTTGTTCGTCAGGCAACTCCTCCTGACACCTCGTTTTTTTTGCGAGGGTGGGGGTGGGAATGCGCATCGATGTTGATGTTTTCAAAACATCGTTGTGCGTTCCAGGTTTTAGGAGGTTAAAATTTTTTTCAAACGAAAAAAGTATCATGGCAAAAACTACAGTTTTCAGATTGCATAAATTTAATAATCTTCAGACCAAAGTGACCAAGGGTGAAAAGTTGTAAATGAAATCGAGATTTCCCCATTAAAGAAAACCTATATTATTTTCAAGCATCGGATCAGATAATCGAAATTTTGTTAATTATCCAGATGTTTTTTTCACTTTTTGTGTGATAAATCACAATTAAAAATTAATAAACGAGACCATTTTCAAATTACGTTCCCCACACGTGAATTTTAATTATTGCTTCGGTGTTTAATAACATGGTTTTTGGTCAATGTTTTATTAACGTCAACGTTTTAATTTTGAGCATCTGTAGTTTGTCTCATCCCTATTTGTGAGCCAGAGATTTCGTGCACCTGCTCATTACCAGTGCATGCTGAGTGTCCTAACAAGGGGGGGGGGTGTTTCTTGGTTACAGAATTTCCCTCCCCATCGACTCTCTAAGCGCTCTACATCATTTATTCGCAGACAATGGGAGAGGTGGCTCAGGGCATGCAATGATGTCACTGCAGTGCCTCTGGCCGGGAGGTCCTAGGTTCCACTCCCGACGGTGGCAGGATTTGCGACGCTAGCTTGTCAGCTAGGTCGAATTCAGCCACCGGCGGCTCTGATAGGTTGTTTTTGAGGTTTCTCCGATTAACGCTAGGCGAATGTCGTAGCATCACCGAACCGAACGGGCCGTGGGCCGCACGCGATCATTCCTTCCCCTTCCTTGCACTATCCTCAGCATACTTGTAAACACTCACTGGCCCTTATTGCGCTAACAGAGATGCCGGATGTCCGATTGGGAGCGTAGAGGGAGGCCCTGGCCGGGGCGCTGCCACCGTGTTGGGAGACACCCGGTTGGGGAAAACCTGCACGCCGACTTGTGGGAAGGGGCCGGGCCTCGTCACCTTCACCTTCCGAGGAAACACATGCACCACACATAGGGAACTCATGATCTTCGCAGTTGCCGCGCCCGGAATCGCTAATGAAGCGATGGGTCTTCTGCCTTGCTTCTGCTTGTGCTGTGCCGCCCGTTCCCCGTGAGTGCGCGTCTTTCAGAGCAGCCGTTTTGCATTTTCTCCTCTTTCACTCTTTCTTCGTTTTTGTTTTGTTTCCTCAATTTAACAATCATTTTGTTCGAGAATTATAATCGCTTCCTCTCACTCATAAATCTGTCGTGCCTATTTCTGTTTGTCTGATCGTTTAATAGTTGTTTTCTTTTCTTGCAGGTACGATTGCAGTACTCTGGAATTAGCGCCTTGGCGGTTTGTGGCAAGTTTGTGAGACAAAATTACAATGGAATGTTGAAATTGCCTGAGCACGCACTGGTATTTAATATAATTATATCATAAAATGTAAATTTTGTAAAATCTAGTTTTCATACGGAAATAATAAGTTTTATAAAAAATATGAAATATAATATGTGATACTGTTCAAATAACACTGGTCGACAAGGTTTTCTTCACAAGAAATCTGATTAGTGAATCTAGTGCGTTTTTTCTTACTGAATTCATATATGTAATCAGAATTTTTCCTACTGGCACAGTTTTTTTGTGATTGCTAATTTTTGTGTTATACTACTACTACTAAAAATGTTATCAACATTAGGCTGTCAAGATGGCTGGCATTTTGGCTGTCAAGTGAGTGATTTTGAAAAGAGCTAGGCCCAAATATATTTTGTATATTATGACTGTTGTCTTGATAGAAAAATGGCATACATCATGTGCCATTTGCAATTTCTTTGATTGGAGGAAACAGAAGGATCATCTAAGTGATTGTTATTTCTGTTTGACAAATTTTAAAGGAATCTGTGTGCGTGACCAGAAAAATGAGTCACATGTCCATTTAATGAATTGTGAAAAATAATTTTACCTCCATTGCCTATTAAATTAGGAGGAATGAAAGATGTCGTAAAAGCTATGGTTAAACTTCTTTGTACTTGAAATCGAAATTTCCCAAAGTAAGTGGGGCTAAATTGAAAGAAGGGATTTTTTAGTACCACAAATGAGGTCATAAACGGCTGATAAACATTTTAAAGAACTGTTAAATCCACTGGAAAAAGCAGCCTGGTAGTCGTTCAAAAATTATATTGCAATATACTTGGAAACCATAAAGCAGAAAACTATCGGACATAAGAGCTTGATCTGCATTCTTATAAAGCTGTGGGATGTAACATGTCTTCGAAAATTCACTTCTTAGACTCAGATTTCCGTCTGGAAAATCTTGGGGCTGTCAGTGATAATCACGGTGAGCGTTATCTCTCTCTCTCTCTCGCTCTATATATATATATATATATATATATATATATATATATATATATATAATAATGTGTATGTGTGTGTGTGTAAAAAAACTGGATGTTAGTATGTATATAAGAGCTAAACTCCGACACCGTTAGACCTATCTCCATGAAAGTAGACACTTCTTCGTGTTGTTGTTAGTGTTGGTGTGTGTGTTTTTCCCCTTCCTTTTTTTCTTCTTTTTCTTCCACCTAGAAGGTTTATGTGCTATTAATTCTGCTGTAACTCTACTACATGGCGCTGTAGAACAAAACTAAATATTCTCGTTAAATGCAACCCGCAACACACTCGAGCATTTTGAATCTGTATCATTAAATAACTCCTAAACGAGGCGTTCTAGGGCCTTAAAAACTAAAATTTTGAGGCCGAAGGCCGGGGACTTTGATTACCTCGCCTGTGGTACACTATAACTTCGGTTATCTTACTTACTCAGAGACGTGCAGAATCTGCAAGTAAATGTGAATGAGAGGTACAGAGAGCGGCAGAGACAGAGACATAGAGGCAGACAGGGACAGGCTAAGGGAAGGAGGGAAAGACAGTGAGAAAGGGAGATGGGAGGGGAAAGAGGGAGATGAAGACCAGATCAACGTCTGCCGGGCTTTCCTAGTCATTAGTAAATTTATAGAATAGAAAACCAGTACTAAGGCAAGAATAGTTCTAATATGTTGGCTATGTACTGTTGAACAAAGAAGAGAGATGTTCCAGATACAGAATAAGCTCGAAAATCGGGGGGAAATTGAAATGTTTGCATTCAGTATGAAAAATTCTTATAGAATCTGTTACTTTCATTCTTGTGAAAGAAAAAAGTTTATTTTTGTAGACCAATGTAATTTCGCGCGGCGCCCAATCGGCGTCCTCCAATTCAGGAGAGGGGATCGCGACTGGTGGGAGAACCGCGAATCTTGGATAACAAACCGCGCCATTTATTGCGTCCGGAACCGGACCTAGATGATAGGTAGTTTCCTCGCCGGAAGGAGCGTCCGCTTGACGCAGGTTGTTGACTGTGGGTGGTCGAGAGAAGCGCTTTCAGATGCACCTCGGAAGTCCCTTCAATGCCGTGTTCATCGGCCCGTCGCGTCGCGCCGATGTTTAGTGCAAGACGAGAGGTCGAAACACGAACGTCAGTGCCCAGTATTTGCCACAGGTGTTAGGCCAAACAATTGCACGAAACTTTGTACTGTGTTCAGCAGCACACTCATTTTATGATACGTGACATTGTGCAACTGGTTTGAATTGAACGCCAACGTTCTGTACCTGGTGATTACCCGGTCACTAGTGTTCTTACCAGAATGGCACGGATTCTCTCACCTTATCTCTTCAGTATGGCCTATCTCTTGGATTTTGCCTTTTCTCAGATGCCATCTTTTGGCGCCTAAGACATTTTTTTCACGTTTTCTGTTTTTCGAATCCCTAATAGGAGAATTGAAATATGACTTAAAGAATGTAAAATCTGGTCCTTTATGGACATTTTAATTGGGAAAGTTGGAGCCGTTTTTAAGATAATATCGTTTCAGCGTTTCTGTAAATGTGCTACTTGAGGCTCATAAAATGCATGTAGATTAATATTTTATGAGAGAATATTGTACGTTGCGATACAGAAATAATGGAATTTTTATTGTCTAAGAGAGCTGCTTTAAATAATTTAATGCATTTTAATTTAATTCCGAAAGTGTGTAAATTATACGAGTATTAGAATTAGATAACGTTCTGAGATGGCTATGGTCGTTCCTCGATAAAAATAATTTGTATAGCTTCTAAGTGAATGCATGAGAATACCTTTTAACTGCTTGAAGTCGCAGAAAGGCGATTTCTGTTTAATCGCCGTGCGTGGAGCGCGTGGTGCCGGCGCCGAGAGGCTGCGAACGAGCTGCTCATCGATCCCACCGGCAAATCCTAAACGCGCCCTCCGGCGGAGGGGCCGGTTCGACCCCCGCGCGGGGTTGCCGCCTCCTCCGACCCCCGGCGGTACGCGCCACTCCGTCACCAAGGACTTCGCTCTTTTCTTCACGTTTCGCCACATCCAAAATGGATGTATATTCCAATCAAGAACACAGAGAACAAACACAAGGGGCGCTCTACGTAAGATAATAGAACTATTGCATTGCCTTTGATGGACGAGTCTTCGAACGCGTAATGAACCATCACTCAAAAAGTATGAAAAAGTAAAACAATTTTCCATAGGTCAGATTTTTTAATGTTGCACACACTAGCGGGGAAACGAAGTAAAATATGGATGTTCGTTTGAATTTCTGAACGTCACCTTTTATTTGTAAGGTTACCTAGGTGCTACACGAAGGAACTTGCTCACCGCACCCACAAAGGTGAAACGTAACTAGTCTGCGTTGCCCACGTGCTTTAACGAATCCTTAATCTCTCGCTTCTACAGAAGTTCCGTCCCCCCTCTCGGCAACACGACCAACATCGTCTCCAGAAGCATTTTGAATCCGTTTGTCGCTTCTCGATGGAAAATGATTGTTTAACATCGTGGACGTGTGGAGACAGCTTTGTTCCGCGTTGAATTGAGCGCGTGGAATGGCAATCGCCGGGGTCGGGGTTCAAGCAGGCGTTGGTGGATTGGGGAGCGCTTCCCGCCGCCCTGCCACGCGCGAGGGGGAAGTGGGGCGAAGTGGGGCGCGCTGGAGCCGCCGCCGCCGCCACGCGCGTCCGCAGCGCATTCCAGCGTCGCGCGCGGCAATTGGAGGCGCCCCTTGCCAGTGCCCTCTCGCCTTGCTCTCCCTTTCTTAAGAGGCGAGACGCTGCGCGCCGCCTGCAAGCACCAGCGAACTAGCCTGCCCCCTTTTTGTCGTAGGACTCAGGCACGTATCCAAGGGAGGGGCTTGAGGGACTGAAGCCCTCCCCGAAATTCTAATCTTTTTTTCATTCATTCAATATTTATTTATTTATTAGTTTAAATTTATCCAAATATATCGACATGTATAAAAGTACAGACAGACAGATTTACTTCAAATGAAGAGATTCTTCCAAGTTTCCAGGTGCTTCTTCCAGGCTTCGCTTCCATCCATGAAGTGAACAAGTCGGAAAATTTAGCTCGATACTTTGAAAACAGAACATCACTCTCTGCAGTAAAAGATGAGGATGAACTATCGTGTAAAAAAGCTTTCACCATAGATGCTGACCTCGAGGTACTGAAAGTCTTTGAGAACGACGATCCTGTATATTTACGTACTATTAGATACTTACTATCTTAGCTACCTTGCCAGTAACAACTGCTAGTGAGAAGAGGTCATTGTCTACAATGAAGAGAGTAAAGCGGTTTATACGTAGTGAAATGCGTGATAACAGACTCAGTACCAGCCATTATTTCAATTCATAGGAATATCACTGTGGACAAAATGATTGACATTATGGCTGGAAAGAAGATCATAAAATTGCTTTAGTAGTTGGCGCCTCCTGTACTTTGGATTATTGGAATAGAAATTAATAAATTAAATAGTGTGTTTAAACTTTCGAAATAATGTTTAAATATAAGTGTTGTAGGTCATGTAGGTGTTTCATTTTTTAAGAGCATCTCTTTTAAACAAACCCAATAAAGATAGTATAATAAATCTCGTATTATCAATTTTTTTTTATTTTGGAAGTTCCTTCCGAGAAAGAATCCTGGCTACGGCCCTGGTAGGACTAGAAGACTACGTCTTGTACAGTTTCCCCTCTTAAATCTGATAGTGGGAATGTTATGTTTTTATTTGTCAGCGTCAACTTATATTTTGGGAACATCAGGGCGTAATCTCTTTGTCATGTGTTCTCTAATTCTGATTGTCCTAGAGAATTTGGGTTTGCTTCTCTTTTGACGTAAGAATGAAAAGGCTTTTTTAAATAAAAGTGTCTCTAAATATGAAATATCTCTTGTAAAGAATAGTTTTTAAGCTCATGAAGTTTTTTAGGTAGAGAGATAGATGCCTTCGAAAGAGTTAACCCACCGACCAATGATGTAAACTTGTTTATTATTCATACATTATTGCTTGCTGTTACCTTCGATACGGATAACGTACCTGCATCGAAAGGATCGCAGTGACGAGGGAAAATATGAGAACCGTTGAATGATGCTACACGTTCTCTTATGGAGGGAATTACGGGAGGGAAATACGAAGACAGAGCCAAGTTAACGCTTAGTTCATTAGCAAATACGTAAATCTGAATCATTAAAATGAGGTAAAAAATGGTCTTGTACTACGGGCGTTAACTTGATCTAATGTTGGAGCGGCGATGGTATTCTCTTGCACTTACAACGCCCTCAGCGCATAACGAATTTGCAGAGGAGCCAAGTCTCTTCAGGCGACAGCGCTGGTGCTGCACGCATTTTACTTTATTACCGAGTAACGCATTGACACTCTTCGATTGATCGCAGAAGATGCAGAACACCACCCACGACAAGTGGAAATATTTCCCACTCGGAAAAGCCGTGCAGAACGCGAGAAGGGGCGAATGGCTGATGTGCAAGAGGGTAGCGAGCTTAACAGGTGTTTCCTCAACAAAAAGTACTTCTACAAGAACACTGAATGTATTATCAATGTACGCAATTCTACGCAACGTCGCAGAGCGGACAATATTCTTCGGCAGACAGTAATGTCGATTTCAGCTTTGCCCTGAACCGCTCCCAGTAAAGTTTGCAATTGGGAGTTCTTTACTCTGGCCTGACGATTGTACAAATAGTTATTTTAAATAAAAAAAATGAGTTATTTTAAAAACGTGTTAGACAACCCAGGAGTTGTCGTTAATGTTGTATTACTTTAAGTCGTGTGCCACTGAAGTGCTATTGTTGTGAATGAAATGATTAAAAAGTTGGTGGAAGATGATTGGAGCGTCTTATTTCCGCGTGTAAGAATGCGAAAGGGAGGAGCGCCCAGCTCCCCGCAGCGCCCCTAGGCGCCGCCGAGCTGCATTATTGATTGCGCTCCGCACGCCCCTCCCCCTCCCCCCTCCCCCCTCCCCGCCCACTGGCGCTGCCGAGATGCGATCGCACGCCGCCTTCGCCGCTCGCGACAAATCCCCGCCCCCGCGCCTCGAGGCTGCGAGGTGGAGGCGGTCGTTGAAACCATCGACGGTTCTTCGAAGCCACTTCTCCAATGCACGCGAGCCTCGCCGCAAGCCCTCTTGCGCGTTATGCAAAGGGGCAAACCCGCTACTCACCAACTTACAGGCACTATAAAACTACAGAAAGAGTTATGGTGGTTTGTGTTGTCATAGTAGGCAAATTTGAGGCGGTTTCAAATGGAACCGAACAATACAATTATGCCTAATATTCCTTTCACAGTAGCAGCTTCCGTTTAGCAAAAAAGACTGTCCGTAATGACTAATGCAATATCTGAGTAAAAAGTAAAAAATTCAGAGACGTGACAGTCCTCATGGCCATACCGCCAGTAACACTACAATGTAGAACTAGTGATGCTACAGCAGCACGTACTATCGCTGCAGTAACGGTTACTACACGTATATTTACACTCTATATTTACACGTCTCGGCCAACACTTGTAAATATCATTAGCAATCGTAGTGCATTAGGCGCGTAAATTAAATTCATTTAAAGGCAATGCATTAACACAAATTCGCCAGTCCAAAACTCCGTTGCACACACCCAGAAACATCGTCCAACAATGAGAAGTCCCAGAATTTGTACAGTCGTATCGCAGCATGATACATCCTGAAAGATAGTAGCAAAAGGAGTGCGGGAAATTCGCAATTGCAAATTCGATAATTTCAAAAGTATCCTAAACTGCTAATATTTAAAAAAAGTTGTAAATGACTTTTTTAAAGGACGTATTTTTAAAACAGATTTAATTTAAGTAAAAAAATATCTATTAATATTATAATTTTGCATTGTTAATTTTTGTGCAGTTTTCGTGAGTAGTGTGTTTACCATTGAACCAGCACCAATTTCTTTACCGTTTTTGCCACATACGAGAAGAAACATTTGGAGTCGTTTTTGAAACAGTGTTTTTCTTATAAATTGCATTAACTTCAAGCAGACATTATGTGAGAACTGGAGTTTTATTCAAATTGTACTTGACCCTTTTTTTAAATATTAATTTTTAGAACAAATTTAATTTAGGGCAAAACTATCTCTTAATATTGTACTTTTATACGTTATTTTTTTTGCAATTTTCGAAAATGCAGCTAATTTGTCAAAAATGTGTAAACTTTGAGACATGCGAGGAGAAAATTTGGAGCCTTTTGTGAGAAAATAATTCTTTACAATTTGTCTAAATGTTAACGCAAAATTACGCGAAAACTACTCATAATTTTAAAAAATGTTGTGTGACCTTATTTCAAGATATTTGTGACAACATATTTCATTAACGAAAAATTACCTTCAATATTGTGGTTGTAAGACGACGCCGAAAAAATTGAACGTATGCAATTTTCGAAAAATCGAGGCTTTCAACGAAAATATAATCTGCGCCATTATTTTAAGAGTACTTTACGTTATGAGAGGACAAAGTTTAATCAATAAATTGGGAGACATTTTGGAGAAAATATTGAAAATGATATTACGGTTTCGAGTAAACCCCGAAAATCGAAAGTTTCAAAGTCGTAGGGCAGGCCTGCAAAATGCCTGCTCCCGCGGGCATTCTGCACTTTGGAGCCGACTGTCTGCCCGCAACAGCGCCGAAAGTGCAAGTAGGGGGGGGTAGGAAGCTTTGTGGGGAGGGGAGAAGTCTTACGTAGCACGACGCGGCGCGTAGCTTGAATGCCTGGGCGTCTAATACAATGATCCATGTGGCAAACTTGTATGCCCACTTGTTTAAATGGATACTGTCTAGTCTATCAAGGTACAAGGGCCACAATTCACTGTTTACGTTCTGTGAACTGCCGTGTATTCTCCTGTGTATCCATCACTGTATGTATTTTCCTTTTTTAATTAAAAAAAAACATGTTCATTGTGACTCTTAAGCAATATTTTAAAACAGTGGCATTTTAAAAAACTTTCTTATTTATCTCTAATTAGCAAAAAATTACAATTTAAAAATTGATTATTTACCAGGAATGTTATAATCTCCAAATCACAGCAAAATGAAGAAAATTGTGAGAACAATCTCTCGCATCAAGATTGACATGAACATTCTATAGTGGCAATTCGAAGTAGGGTAATGTTTAACAGTACATATATTTGTGACCATTTCCCCCCCGTTGAATCGGTGAGTGGAAAAACGTACATCTCCAAAATGACGTGTTTTAACTGAGATGGCCAAAATCATATTTAAATGTGATCCTTCCTTACGAGTTGGAGAGCACTTCAACCAACATAATTTATTCGGTTTTACCAGGCTACCTCTTATTGTACTGAGTGGAAGAACAATATAACTCCTGGAGTTATATCGTTCTTCCATCCAATACCTTATGTGTTGTTCTTCATGTCGCTAGAGTTCGACATACTCGTATGCAATCGACTTTATAGACCTGCAATATGAATACTGGAGGGAAAGAAGCAGTTTGTTCAGTTGAAGAAGCAGTGGTAGTTACGTTTTCTAGTAATTAAATATCTACATAATGATGTTCGAGTCCGTGGACACTCCTTTCTACCTTGCGAGAGAGCTTTCGCAAATGTCAAACGAGTCATAAGAAGACATGATCGGATTTTATCTATCAGAAGATTATGAGCATATGATTCTAAACAGTCGCAAATTAAAACCATTTGCAATATCAGTAATGCAAGGTATAGATATAACGGACTTTAAATGCTAGTGGCCGAATTATTATAAAAAAAACTAGCAAATCTACTGTTCAAGAAAATATTGAAACCTTCTCAGTTTCAAACTATAATCAGTTTATCTATGACAGTTCTACTCTAGGTTATATTTCAGTTCGTAATTTTATCGGAGGACTAGTTACGAACATTTTTAAAATGTTCACGCCTAACGTCACTAACTTCTCCAAACAAACCAATCTACAAGCAACTATTACGAATCAATGTGAAGAAAAGCATCACATTGCATCTTGGGAGGCAAACAATGAAGATAACTACGAATTATGAGAAATTATATTTCTAAGCTATCACGTTATGTTAAAATTCATTAATAAAGGTATATTTCTTAAAATTAGTTACCTTATTTTTACCCTACTTTTTACATTTTTAGTTACCTTAATATTTTGTTTAACAAATATTGAGTGGAAAAACAAACTCCAAGATTTGTTTTTGGCCATACAGCTGCTCAGGATGCACATAATGAAACATTCTCAGCACTATTTTGTAGAGGGAGTCATTCTTTACAACTTCTCTGTGCATTTGATTGTTGTAAAATGTACACATTTTACGCAAAACATATTTTTGTGTTTTTCTCAAAACAAGGATTTGGGAGTTGTACTGTTTTTCTATTCACCGATTCTGAATGAAAGAGATCAACGAGCAAACCTCTGTGACGATATTGACGGACAATCTTCTGATTGTCGTGGGTCTTGTTAAATAGAATGCAAAGGGCTTAATATTTTTATACGATATCGTAAACGATGAATAGTGTTCGTTGGTTTGATTTTAGAAGTATAGAATGCACTCTTGTCAGAAATTAGAGCAGAAAATAATCATGATTTTTTTAAGAATAAAAAAATAGCTTTGATAGAACCGTCTTGTCAATTAAACATAGTTAATGAAAACGTAGTTTATTGCTGTCTTCATCAAACAGAAACAATTCAGTGTCATTTTGTGTTTAGCGAAACACTAAATTTATGATTACATCGTAAGAAAGCGAATTACTTTATTAGCCCTATAAGCAATTATAATACTTAGTGTCCAAATCAAATATGTATAATTAGTTGTAGTTTCATATTTCACACCGTCGTAAATCGACAACAAACATTTACAATATAATTGAAACGGCAATAATACTTGAACTGTATGCGACAGTCATGTTCTCGCAGATTGCTCTTTCAATTTACGCGCTATGGTTCGAAATGCGCCTTCTAATTGGTGGTCCCCACTACGAGAGTGAGTCTCATCCCCACCCTTCGTCGATTTTCGCATTTGCCCCCGAGCTGCTCGCGCGCAGCTCCTGACGTCAGTGAAAGTGCAAAATGCTGCGCAGGTCTGTCGTAGGGTCTCGAGTTCGTTCACATCGATGGAGGAGTACACATTTGGAGACGACGGACAGACCTTTTGCCGACAATCAATTTTTCGGTATCTAGGACCCACAAAATATGGATTCTGACTATACATATTCGGGGAAGTAATGTACTACGTGTAGGGACAAGATTTATCCACTTTTTTGTTCTCAGGGTCCGGCAGTTAGAATTTTTCGGCCAAAAAGCCGCAATTCCCGCTGCATGACAGTCCTTTCAATGCGAGGATGTACAAAGAGCGAGATTTTGGCAAATTTTGAATTGATGAAACAACCAAACATTTTAAGCTCTCTTCTTATTTAGGACAAGAGCGTTACTAATTTCGACTTTCGTCAAATATGGCAATTCTTCTACATTTCCTCTCCCTGTGAAATATTGTGATTTATTGGACTGTCTGTAGAGCAGATATTTCAAAATGTCCAGTTCTGTGCTAAGAATGAAAATTCCAGTTTTTCGTGATAGTAACAATGGCGTCGATAACGATGTATTCACGCTATCGCAAGCATATGCTTTTTTATGGACTTCACATTTCCAAGTGGGTGATACGAAATGAGGTAATATCCAATATCCAATGATAAGTAGGATGAAGTCACTTTAGTTGTATCACCAGACTCTGTATCTAATATCTGGTTTCCCAGCAGTATAGAAGTTGATATGTTTGGGAGCTTAAAGAGGATATCGTACGGCTGATTAGAACGGTTTCGCTCAGCACCGAGAGTGCGTCACTCGCTTTGAAAAATCTTTCTCGTTTGTGGAAAGAGCGCTTTACAACTATAAGATGTCGGTAGAGCAATGTGTTTCTGCTCCTTTCCAATGGTGATCCGTGGATGGCAGTGGTGGATGGAAATGGAGGCGCAGCAATATTGGAGGGTTCTCCGACGAGAGTCTCTCTGACGTTACTTTCCGTAACGACGCGTCAGTGCCGTCGCTCGAGACGTGCTCTCTGTGCCTTTCAGTTTTGGGAGAAGTACGATTCAAAAAGAAAGGGAAAATAGGGTGCTCGATTTCTGTGGCAGCTATGCTCATTTAATCGTTATAAATAGCGATAATGGATCTGCTTTATTTCCTCTCGTATGCCTGAGCTTCACCAATGCCATGTAGTGTCATTAATCGAAGACCAATCGCTCTCTTCTAAGGCGACAAAAGTTGCTCTCAGAATGAATGGTCTGAACTGACTGAAACGTGGCTGAAAAATTCATCAGAACCGCTTGTTTGTAGGTAATAAATATAAAAGCTGCCCACGCGTCATTCATTTCGGTGACAATTGAGGCGTTCCTGTTTCTGACGTTTTGGGGAAATGCGGATTATTGGCTTGTTGCATCTTCTTATGAAAGAGATGCATAGGCTGTTTATGGATCACATTAGCTTTCGAGTTCAGAAAAATGAAAATACAAAATACAATGAAAATGCGCGTAAAAATAGATGCACCTACTCCGTGTAGTTAGTGCGATCATCACACTTTTGTCTACCGTTATTTGCGCCCGATGTCCTCAGTTGTAATGATGTTAACGTACAGTTATTTAAGCGATTAGGCGGGGGAGTAGGCGTTGTGCGTCGGCTGCTGGAGGGCGAGGGCGAAGAAGCTTCGCAGGCACTGCAGCGGCCGATGGAAGTCGTTGGAGGCCGCTGTTGTTATAAAGCAATGGGCCACGGTAGACGGATTACTCATTGCTATGCAAACGCAAAAGAAGTTGTTTCCTTGAGCGATGAGTTGCCTTCGCATTCGCTTGTCGGGCGCCTGAAACCTTCGGAAGGGCCACTCCCACACGCGCCACGTGGGACCAAGTTGCCCAGGGCGAGGGCGAGGGCTGCATGGGCGCGTGGGAACGGCGGCGTTGGACAATTGCCTCGAGCGATTTAATGACGAGTCATTAGAGAAGCTCGCACAAGAAGTGCTTGAATAGCGTGGGCGGAGGCGAGCGGTGCACCAACATGTGTGTTCATGAAGTCAGGAACTTCTCGGGTGCATCTCTCTCACACACACACACACACACACACACACACACACACACACACACACACACACACACACACACACACGCGCGCGCGCGCGCGCGCGGCTCTCTGTGTATATTCCCTCTCCTTCGCAGCCGTCTTTTTTGGTGAACGATGTGGCGTTTCTGCACAAAGCGAAGTGTGCGTGTGAATGAAGGATTTGTGGCTTGTGTGAATGAGGGGTGAAAGGATTACTGTGTTCAGGATCTGCGGGTGACGCACGGGATGCACGTCTCCTGAGGAAGGACGCCGATCTCGTGGTGCCACTTGCGCGTTGCACGGGCAGCCAACCACGAGGCCGACCACTTCCCCCACCAGGCATGGGCAACCTTTTCTAGCTTGTGCGACAAATGACCGTTGTTGTTCAAGGGCTGGGCCAAATTATCCAACGAAATAAATTAATATTACATGAAATAAAGAATGTCGCTTCATAAGTAATGTATTTATAGTATAATACTTTGGTTCAAAACTAAGCATCCATCACACACATTTTGAACACCATAAAAGAGGTGTGATGTTGGGCGTACTTTGGTCGTCGTCGCCGACCGCCCTGGCTGGCAGTGCGCTTCGCAGCGCCGTCACGCGCAGGGGGGGTGCAGGGGAAGTGGAGGGAGATGCAGCTCCTACGAGGTGCCCATGGGGAAGACAAAGAACCAACAGTCGACGCAAATAGGCGATGCGCGGCGGCGATGGTGTAACGGTTAGCGCATCGGACTGTTACACCAAAATTCGCGAGTTCAAATCCGACCGAAGCCGTGGATTTTTAAGGGCAAAACATCCTTCGCACGCCTTCCTTCGGAGGGGAAGTAAAGCCGACTATCCCATGTTAGTAGATTTTCTGCATGTAAAAGTTTGTCAAGCCTAAATGAAGCCTCTGAGCCAAATTCAAATCGCCTGTTTCGTCACCCGAGTAATACCTTGTTTCTCTGCAGCAGGCGCCATGGCAAGAGCCGATTCACTTGCTCCCTCCCCCGCCCGTGCTCCGGGCTTCGCCACGTGCGCTCACGCCTCGCGCATGACTTCCGGACTCGCAATTTTGGGACGGACTCGGCAAGCTGCTGAGTTTCTCTCGTCATTTCCAATCTACGACAGTTGCACAAGTGGTTCCGGTCGCTTTTTGTACAGCAGAAACCAATAAGAGGTGGAGATGGTATAACAAATACCGTGTCATCCAGAATTTCATTCCTCCCCCGTCGCATCGCGTAACAGCAGGGAAGCCTTTCGTGCCAATGCTCCAGAGCGATCGAAGCAAATCTAGGTCAATCAACGCGTCTTGGACGGAGCCCCCGGGGGTCGTGAAGCCTGGAGGTGGCTAAGGGCCTCGTTCCCGCGTGTATTATTTTGCACGGGAAGGCGCTCGCCGAAGTCTCTTGAGCCATCCACTGAAGGCGACCGCCTGGCGCTGCCTTCCAGGGAGGGCGGGTGCCTTCAGAATAGCCTTAAACTGTCATTCCCTTCGTACAATATGTTTAAACAATATGTTTAAGGAAGTCATTGCAAATTTCAATAATGAATTGCAGTGGTCTTCTGCTATTTCTACTCTGTTTTCGTACTTCATTTTCTTTCTACCTGTATAGTGTATGGGAAAGGATGAGAGAGTGCGTGCAGGAAGAGGGCGTGCGCAGAGGCGCCGAAGCGGCGTTGCCGAGTGGGCGGGGTGGTGTCGTAACCGAAGAGGCTCCTCCGCCGCGCGCAGGTGGGGCGATAGGCGCGCGCGCTATCTTTGTGGGGCGCCGTTTCCTCACCGCCCCCTCCCCCGCCCCGCCCCAGCGGTGGCCGCCTTCGACTGCCTCCGTGTTGACAGTGAAGTAGCGAGCGCTCGCTCCTTGTTCGTTTTCCTTTTCTTCAATTTCAAATTCGCTTTGCACCTTGTTAGTTGCAGAGTTGACCCGCTCGCTTTACAAGTCTCAGTGAGGACGTCCTTTGTCGATTCGACGCAGATATAATCTGTAATGCATTCGCTTTTAGTTTCGAAATTCCAGCACGAAACATCGGTGGGCGCGGGTGTCGGATGTCGTGGCGCTGCACGTCCCAGTTTCGTGTTGACGTCGGAAACTTTCGTACTTTTCTTTTTAAAGAAGTCCTCAGTGTGTTCTAGCGAGAAGCACTTCGTTTTTCAATCCTAATAATGTGTTTTTCAATTCGTTGTTTTAAACTACGATGTTTTTCTTTTTGAGTAAATGCATTATATAACGATAATGAGTCCTGAATTGCAGGTATATGTTGCTTTCGTCGTTTACCATAATTCAAGTAAGCATTTCGTGAATGACTAGTTTGTTGGCGGTGTTTTCGTGTTACAAAGTTTTGTTTGCTGACTGCGTGCGTACTCGGCGATTCCAAAGATTTAAATGTGACGCGAACAGACGGCTGTCTCTTGCTCTGCAGGGTTTCTTAGGGAATCGGGAGGGATGTGTCCGCACATTTCAGTGTTCGTAACGGGATTGATTAAACAGCGCGGGGCAGGGGCTGTCGCCGCCATCTGGGCCGCGGAGGGGGCGGGGCGGGGCGGGGCTGGCGAGGAGCGAGGCGTCAGGCGCAGGGCGCGGGGCCTTATGAATGCGCGCGGCGCCATCGATCGAGCCCCGCCCCCTCCCCCTCCCCCTCCCCCACCCCTCCCCCCTCCCCTCCCCCCACCACTGCCCTCGCAGCGCCACTCCCTCAGTCCGTGCTCATGGCACGCTAGTAATATTCGCACAGAACAGAATTTAATTTGTTAATGAATTCGGAAGTTAAAGAATACTAACAATACTTTGTAAAGAGCTTCGCCGCAACGTCTGGGCACTTGTGGAAGTCGGAGATTCCTCAAGGCGTCGTAGAGTGGAAAAGGAGATCAGACGCACAAGCCGCTGCTATCAGCTATTTCGTATTTTAATTTTCACGAAAGTGTGATTGCGGAGCTTTTTCATTGACAAGCAAATTGTCAAAAAATGAAAGACAACGAACACAAAACATGGATGTTGGAAGAACGCGAGATGCAATGAATGGATGTTTAAACCGTGGACCGCCCGCCGCCCGAAAGTGCGCGCTTCTCTCACAGCGACATCGACACCTGGTGACTGCTGCTCAGGGTTTCAGTTCTGCAGTGGCACCTGCTAAGCGATGAGCTCCAGTAGCTCCAGTAGCTACGAATCAGAAACACGTCCTTCGATTTTGGTGTACGAATCGTGTAATACGCAGTGAAGATGCGTAGAGAAAACTTTTTGGTGTAGAACAATAGCATAGGTTTCTTATTTTGAAGTAGCAGCTGTTAGGCAAAAGTGAATCGAGAAGTGGTTGTGGTGTGTCGATGTGGCCTTTCAGTTGCAGCCTCCGGCGCCGCACAGCCGCGTCGCGACGCCCTCCCAAGCTGCGTACGCCACGCCACGCCACGCCACTTGAAGTGCATTTTAATAAATCCGTTTTCAATAAAAGTGTTTGTACTTTGCTTCACGCGACCGTTCAACAGCGGCTGGACGAGTGTTTCCTTACATGTACTGCAGTGGGCAAAGCCATTACGGCATGCCACTAAAATAATCAAAAACGTGTAGTTCCATCAGGTTCCCACCAGGAGGAAACAAAAAGTTTAATTCAAAATAAAACAAAATGCTCATTTAACGCCGATAAACTTGACATTAAGCATTCTCAGCACTTGTCCGCTATCTCTTCTTTAATGAATTGTTTGAAGTTGACTATTTTGAATATTTTCATTTATCAAGTATTTATCTTAGTATGAGCATCATACTCATTGTACCAGTGAAATAAGCTTCCGTTTGCTGGGAGGTGTGGGTGCCTTCTCTCCACGAGGGGCGATCGAGGAACGGGCAGTGGCGCGAGTGCCAGTCGAATGCTTCCTAGCGTTGATGTTGTTTGCATTCCTCAATTGGTTCGTCATGAGGCGTAATTGTGTCGGCGCGGTCCCCTCCCGCGGCGCTGCCCTCGTCGGCGCAGCAGCCGCGAGGCTTCGCGCGCGAGGTAATCGCATTGGCGCCGCCGTTGGCTTCCTCCCACGCTCCCGCACGAAGCGGGCAGAACAGGCGAAGAAGAGGTAGAAACCTCTCGCGCATTGAAGCATTTCGTCGTGGGGAATGAATCCAAGTGGTTCTTAAAACAAAGTTTTAAACAAAATTGAAATTTGCTTCGTTTATTATTGACAGTAGCATCGCTGCTGGTACAAAACGAGCCTCATGTGGGTGACCATATTATTGCACACAACCTTTCATATCTTCTTCTTTACTGCCATAAATTTGCAAGACTTTTCCTAGGCAAATATACCTGGGATGGTTTGCCATTGCTTCCCCGTAGGGCGCAGGCCTCGATACAATATTCGCACTCGAATCCAGTCATTCAACTCTGAAATTGGTGCTAGAGGGTGGGCCAAGTGCCTTGCTGCATTCGCGTGAGGTGCAGCCGTGCGCTGTGGCCCCCGCGCTGTGCTTCGCCCGAGGGCCGCCTGGGGCGCCTCGTCGTGTCTCCGATGCTCTCATTTGTCAAGCGCTCAAGCCCTTCTGGAAGAAGAGCGATGAAGAGGGACGCGGCCGCGAGGTGACTTAGGCGCGGGGGATGTGCTTTTGGCGCAGTTGCAAACCTATTCCTCGGCACTTCGCGAACCTATTCTCAGCAATTTTGTTATTTGGGAGCAATCGCCGCTCAATCAGCCGCGATTTCCACTCAAGGAGTCGCTATATAAACGCAGAGTGACGACTTTCTGGAAAACATCGTCAACTCTGAAAAAATCAGAGAATTTTCATTGCTCTGGAAAAGTTTTGGGAAAATCAGGGAATGTGTGGAAGAATTGCTAGATCTAAGGAGAAAATTTTGAAAAGTGCATACGTCTAGATAGCATTGCTTAAAACATTAGTACAGCATTATATTTTGTTCAATTTCTATTTGTTGTTTTTAAAATTTATTCTCTATGACGGCGAAATCAGTGAGCTGACAAATTAGTTCCTGGCCTGTTTAAATATTGTCATTTAATAATGTGAAATACTCCACAAATGTTATCAGTGAATATTTTAAAAAAAATGGTCTGGAAAAGTGTGGAAAAGGCTGTGAAATTGGTTTGTAGAAAATGTGAGCCTGTAGTGCAGACCTGCACAGCATTTTGCACTTTCACTGACCTCAGGAGCTGCGTGCGGGCAACTCGGGTGCAAATGAGAAAATGGATGAAGGGTGGGGATTAGACCCAATCTAGGAGTGGGGACCACCAATCAGAATGCGCAATTGGAAAGATAGCGCGTAAATTTAAAGAGCAATCGGCAAGAACATGACGGTCATATACAGTTCAAGTAATATTGTCTTTTGTATTATATTGCAAATGTTTGTTATCGGTATATGACAGGGCGAAATATGAAACAACAACGAATTATACATATTAGATTTCGACACCAAGAATTATAATTGCTTGTAGGGCTTATAATGTAATTCGCTTTGCTACGATGTAATAACAAATTTAGTGTTGTGCTAAACACAAAAGTTTGATACTGAATTGTTTTTGTTCGATGATGACAGCAATAAACTATTTTTATTAACTATGTTTAATTGAATAACACGGTTCTGTCACAGCTAAAACATATTGTTCTTAAAAAATCATGATTATTTTCTGTTCTAATTTCTGACAAGAGTGTAGAGTCGTTTACGAGATCGTATAAAAATATAAAGCCCTTTGCATTCTATTTAACCAATACCCATGATTATCTTACGATTGTCCGTAACATATCGTCACAGAAGTTTGCTCGTTGATCTCTTTTATTCAGTTTCATAATGGGGAAAAAATGGTCACAAATGTGCTATTAAACATTACCCTTCTTGGAATTGCCACATATTCTATTTTTATGTCAATCTTGATGTGAGAGATTGCTCTGATGATTTTGTTCATTATTCTATGATTTGGAGATTATAACGTTCCTAGTGAACAATCAATTATTAAATTGCAATTTTGTGTTAGATAGAATTAAATAATATTTTGTTCTTATACATAAGCATATATTTTAAAGCTATTGCTTTAAAATAATGCTTAAGAGTCTTAATGAGCGTGTTATTTTCTTTAAAAAATTATAAAATGAAAATTTCTACAGTGGTGGATACAAAGGTGGATATACAGTAGTGCACAGAACGTAAACAGTGAATTATGACCCTTGTAACTTGAAATACTAGACATAATCCATTTAAACAAATGGGCATTTAATTTTGAAGCATGGATCATTATTAGACGCCCAGGCATTCAATCTACGCGCCGCGTCGTGCTACGTCAGACTTCTCCCCTCCCCGCAAAGCTTCCTACTTCCCACTACCTGCACTTTCGGCGCTGCCACGGGCAGACGATCGGCTCCCAAGTGCAGAATGCCCGCGGGAGCAGGCGTTGTGCAGGTCTGCTGTAGTGGGAAAATAAATGCGTGCTGTGATTTCTTTATAGTTTGCATTCCTGCTCTCTCGTGAAGCGAACAGAAGGCAGTGGGCGGGGGCGGGGGGCGGTGGGCGGTGGCGGTGGGCGTGGGTGGTGGCGGTGGGCGTGGGTGGTGGCGGTGGGCGTGGGTGGTGGCGGTGGGCGTGGGTGGTGGCGGTGGGCGTGGGTGGTGGCGGTGGGCGTGGGTGGTGGCGGTGGGCGTGGGTGGTGGCGGTGGGCGTGGGTGGTGGCGGTGGGCGTGGGTGGTGGCGGTGGGCGTGGGTGGTGGCGGTGGGCGTGGGCGTGGGCGGTGGCGGTGGCGCGGGCGGAAGAGGCCGCTCGTGTGCGGTTGCATTCGCGGAAGGCAGCGCTCGCGCGGGCAGCTGCGTCCGCTCCCCCCCTCCCCCCCCCAACACGCTGGCAGAGCGGGCACGACATCGCTCCGCTCTTTAAACTCGCTCACACATTGCTACATGCACTCTACTACGTAGAGCGCGGGAGCAGTGGCTCTGCCGGTGACCAGCGGGGGAGGAAGTCCGCCACCCGACGTCCCGTGGATACAGACGACACCCGTGGACACTAGCGACGCAAGTGGGCGCGGATAGGGCATCGGATAGGGCCCTGTGGCGTGGGCCCGTGCCAGTCGCGTCGCGACCACCTCCCGGCTCTCGTTCAGCCCTAATCCTTGCACAACATGGTGCTCTTCACCACGGTTTCCAGCGTATTGAAAAACGAGATTACCTTAGCTCATCGACTTTAAATTATTCCATTATTACGCATTGTGTTGACGTTGTATGGGTAATTAATCTGCAAAATTTGGGGCGTGATTGGGTATTTTACGTAACTTGTAAAATGTGACGAGCTCGAAAATTCGAAATTTTGTTTTCGTATTGGCATTTTTTCTTTTATTGTGTATATAGTTTATTTTTACACCACAAGAAGAAATGTTTTCAAGTCAGTTTGCCAAACTACAAATCAGTGAGCCCGTGCAGGTGTTTGTTTCGCGTTGTTCCTTCGTGGCAGAGCCTCTCTTCGAGTAGTTGCAACGCCTGTGCTTGTGGGGCCTTCGCTGTCCTTCTGGGAAGAGTGTTGACGGAATGAGGATTCGGTTGAAAGGGGTTGCAATGAATGAAGCGACGTGTTGTGTTGTGTCGGAGGAGGTCGTCTTGGCTGTGCGCAGCGCAGGCGCTCGGCTGCGAGTGCGAGCGCTTGGCGTGGAGGCGCGGCGCCTTCCGCCTCCGCCGCCGTCATCACCAGAGTCCGCATTCCTCACGGATTCCTATATTTCGTGTCTTTCTATAATCACCACCAAAAATTGTGCTTTTGGCGAATTGGGGCAATCCTAACACGATGTGCAAATTTTTACTTACCTTCAATATATTGAACTATATTCGCCGCGCTTTCATCGGTGTTGGCACAGCGCCCTCCGAGGAAGGAAAGCGCGTGCGGGGGGGGGGGGGAAGGATGCGCCGCCACCGCCGCCGCCTTTCACCTGCGCCTCAGGGCCACAGCGGGTCGCTCCCTCCGACCCACACCACGCACTTTCCTTGCTCACCCTGCACTCCCACATACGCCCGGAAACCGGTTGGCGAAAACCTCGCTCATGAAGGTGTAGGTCGGCGCCGGATCTCGCCGTCCAGCGGGGCAAGGTCATCTTCAGGGGTGCGATGGCACTTTCCGGCGGCGAGCTATGGAAGAAATACGCCAGTTTCACCAACGGAACGTTTTCATTTGTCGGGGCCGCTTCTAGTCTTGGAGGCACATCTAAGGAAGACTTGCAATAGCGGCCACGTTATGTCCGTAAAGATAGCACCCCCACTTGTCACTAAATTTAAAAAAAAAATCCCAGAATTTTGTACTAATGAAGAACTAATTTATACATAAATTTAAAAATTTTGAACCGATGCAGAACATCTAAATATACCACGTTTAATAGTGGCAGTGCTAATTTGACATGAAGTCTGTTATGCATGTTCTTTTTTATCCGTGTTATAGAATAACGAGACAAGACATTCGTTTATGCAATCTATTTATATTCTCCTTTTAAAACCTTCCGTACATCGATACGTTTTATTCATATTATACATTGAAACGCTGTCCCCCCGACTACCTCTCCAACATTCCAAAAGGTTCGTTCGCATCTGCTTCTGAAGCAACCTAATGTCAACAACAACAATACAAATATTAACACATGCGTAAGCAATACAATAACAAAATCAGCATCCCCACTTAAGGAAAACTCATTAATAAAAACAACTAAAAATACCAGAATTTTGTACTATATAAGAACTAATTAACAACCAAAGCAAATCATTTTAAAATATATTGTTTATCAAAATTACGTTTATTCGCAAATTATGCAGTAAAGTTAGCACCCCCATTAATATTATAAAAATGTTTTTTAATAACTAAATTGGTATTAAACGTAGACATCGTAGCATCGTAACATACGTAGACATCTTCTAATTAAGGACCAATTTTTACCTCAATTGTTATTTGTTATGCTATAGTATTTCATTTTACGTGTATTTTACTTACCAATGACGAAACTTCGGAAATAAGATCTTCAGTCACTTTTAAGCAAATATTGTTTAATTAAGTCTTTCGAGATTTCGAATGACTGAGCCACAGTTAGCACTCAAAATTTGATCTGAAAAAGTCTCTGTGCAAAAATTTGCATTTCAGAAACATATCAACACTCCAGAAACATATAAATTGTTTATTTACAAAGAAATGAATGTATTTGTTCACAAAGAAAAACCGAAATTAACCAGTGCTATAGAATTGCACCGACTTTCTTGTACTATTTTTCTAAATTCTTTGGTCTGCTCCGGCTTTACACTATTTCCCCCTCTTCCCAACTGCCATCTACCGCAGCTCATTTTTTGAAACATTCCTCAACTTTTCGGTATCCCAATGATAGAACCGAAATATTACTTTAAGAATATTATAGACGAGTAAAACCGTTGCTTATAAGAAAATTTTTGTTGGATAATTTAGAGCCGATTTAAAAAAAAAAAGCATTTAAACGTTACTCTAAATACGAAATTTGAAGCTGCTTTTCACAGAAATGTTTTGAGTTTTCGAAATGCTTCATTGGAAATCATTTAAAGTTCTGTCACTCACAAACACAATGATAAAAACAATTCGCTTGAAATGCACATATTAAAGGAGTGAGAGATATTAAAAAAATTAAATTTGTCCAATCCTTTTTTACGAAAGGTCTCTGAGAGAAACGAAAGGTCTCCGCAAAATTAATTTTATTTCATCTTGAACAGTGGTATTAGCAGTGGCGTAGCGTCAGGGGACGCTGAGATGCTGAGCATCCCCGTATATAAGAACCTTAAATACTGTATTGATAATCTTACAAGTGGTCTGTTGAGCGAAACACTTTTTGTATTAATTTAAAATTGATTTCCTATGATTGAATTCGGCGGGCTGTTGAAGCTGGCCTCTGATTGGTGGGAAGCTAAAATACTTCAGCGTCGGCCGCCAGATTGCGACGAGCAATGACGCATGCGCAGATGGCGAGGTCCCCCTCTCCCCTCTTCACCCCTGGCCCAGAGAAACCCGACTGCTTTACGCTAGCGTCTACTGCGGAAAGAAGCTCGTTTGTGCACGAGAGCGCAGCACACTTCAGGCGTTCAGTAAATTATCTTTCTCTCTCTCACTCGGGAGTCCCCGCTTGGTCATGGGTACAAACTGTAGAAATAGTGCCTGACTACTATTTCTTAATTAATATCCAAGAAATTGTATTATCTCTTAAATAGATTACATATTATTTAAGTCTGCAATGTATAAATTAACAAATGGTCTTATTGCCATTCGCGTATAAGAATTAAAGCTGAGCCATTGTATAATTTGCTTTCAAGACATCGGCAGCCCTGACTGCTGTGAGGATTTTGTGGGCAGCGCCTACACCGTCGTAAGCAATCGAGATCGTGGAAGTAGTCCCAGTGTATCTGCCTTGTGTTGCGTTCGCCTGTTAGACGAAGTAGTTGATAGTGACATTTTGTGTGTTATTGTTGAGCATCCCCAAACGTGTGAGTCACGCTACGCCACTGGGTATTAGCAGTATCCGTAAGAAAAGTCGTCCATCGCCGTCCTACCTCACCGTTCTCAACTCCGCTACCGGTTACATACAGGATGATTGCTTCGTCTGCGTGAACCGACGTGTTCGTAACTGGATGAGAAAAAGTCCTTTGATATTTTTCTATTAAAAGGAGGTTCTTGTAACAACATTTTGTGTGTTAGGTGTATTCAGCCTTACGATGATCCTGTTGTAAACAATGCACACGATCAGTGTATTTTCGGTTGCTTAGATTTGCGGGTTTGTACGTGTAACGTTCCGCTTGTGGAAATAGATCTTGTCGACATGATTAGTTTCCTTTTTTCTATGCAGATTTGCAGTTGCAAGGCGTTTCGAAAGACGCGAATGCAGAACGAAGAACCGCGGTTCTGAATGCGCCGTCTGTCGCGCAGGCGAAGAGCGTGCCGTCATTGGATGATGGTCGGTGCTTGTACGAGTCATTAGAGAGGGAAAGGATGAAGTCGCGTTTCGTCGCTTGGCCACCGCCTCCGCCTCCGCCTCCGCCTCCGCCTCCGCCTCCGCCTCCGCCTCCGCCTCCGCGCCAGCCACAGTGCGGCAGGGGCGACTGTGGCACTGGGCGTCGGAGCCCTGCTCTTATCGCGGGAGGGCTCTTATCGCTGGTGTTGCCGCAGAGCTTCTCACCGCTTGTGAACACGGAGCAATTGGCCAATGAGGTGAGAAGTCGGGTTCCTTTGTTTATATCTCGATCTTTCTAAGGCTGATCGAAAATTAGAGTGAAGGAGCCATCCATAAATGACGTAACGGAAGTTTAGAGTATTTTCAATACGCCCTCCGCCTTGTAACGCACTTCCTTATCTCTATGCAACGCAGCGTAACGCTGCCTCAGACCCCCTCCCTCCCCCTTAAGACCGTCGGTATTCGCACATCAGTTCACGTGATTGAGAACTCGCTCTCTGTCGTTTTGCATGTTAAGAATGTGAAGTCGTTTCTCGTGATGTATGAAACAGTATAACTTTTCGCCGAAGGTATTTCGCCTTAGCAGCTGACTTCTACTTTCTCGCACACTGCTTGTTTTTCGCACCAAATGTTCTACGATTTCAGATCACTTTTACAAAAATGACTGAGATGTTCAAATTGGGAGAAAAATTGTGGTATAAATAGTATTACATAGCCATTACTAATGACGAGAAAGTACGTGGTGTTTTAGCACCACTAGTCTGTTTTGGACCTCAAAAACTAATTATTATTTTTTACTTTCCTGACTGCACATACGTACGTACTATACATACGTACGTATAGTATTGGACAAGCTATGTAATACTGCGCGAAAAAACGGCGGATTTTCGGCAGAAAAAACTCCTATTAGAGTGCCCTGGTAACGAAAAAGTGGATAAATCCAATTGCTAAATTAAGGGGGGAAAATCTCCTAACTCGTGGTGCAGCCAGAATCCCTGTTTTGTGGGTTCTTGATACCGAAATACCAATTGAAAGCAAAACGTCTGTCCGTCTGTGAACACCGCTAGCGACTAAACAGTTCAGCCGATTTTCTCCAAAATTGATACTCCCCCAACGATCTGGCTGATCTCGCGGCCCCATGATTTTGAAACCGATATTTTAATTTTGGGGGGTACTTTACATGAAGCCCCTTAGACATTTTCAAAATTTTCAACAAAAATGGCGCCAACAATTTTGACTCAATGTTGTTGTTGGATAGTCTGAATGTCATTTAAGAGAATGGCGTAGGTCTCATGTTGGTTGAAAACACTGAATTTTCAAAAAAATTCAACATTTTTTCGGCGTCTTCCTACAACTACAATTATGAAGATTAATTTTTTTCCCTTAATGAAATATGTTCATATAAAACAGGTCTTCAAATAAGGTCATGCTCAATTTTTCAAAAACATAAGTATTTTTTGCGAAAATTTAAGTCAGACAATTTTTTTCTTTCTTTAAACCATTTTTTCTTAAAAACAGCTTTTTGATTAAATTAGGATCTGAGATAGCATAGAGGGAACTTAAGAGAATGGTGCGGGTTTCATGTTCGTTAAAATGCATGATTTTGTAAAAAGTTTTAAAAATTTAAAAAAATACGGCGTTTTTCTACAACTACAATTGTGCAGTTACAATTGATTTTCTTAATGAAATATCCTCATCAAAAACAGATCTTCAAATAAGGTCATGTTGAATTTTTTGAAAATATGAGTAATTTTTCTATAATTTTGTGACAAACATAATAACCCGCTATAATTTTACTGCGCTTCAGACCGCTGGATGCGTCATAAATTGGAATTTGCAATTTTGTATATTATTTCTTTGGTCGTTTCTTACATTCGACCTTTTGCTATTCATGTTCAATAAATGATTTATTTTGACGTATTTGAAATAAAAATTAATAGCTCTCCGAATAGCGACAATGCAGGGAATGCAACAATGGAATTCCGTCTTGCGCTCGCGAATTTTTGTGAATTACGTGTGATGGAGCTGTATGAAAAGGAGTTATAATTGTCTTTATGTTGATATTTGCATGAAAATATTTAGTTTTCGCACCAGATGCTGTTCCATTTGTAGTGAGTAGAGTATTTGCTGCATGGTTTTAGAATACTCTTCTCTGGTCATGTCCCTATGAAATGCATTTCTATATTGTCCAGGGTATCAGGCTTCTTTTTCGAATACACTTTTACGAAACTTTTGTATTCTATTTTTATGCAGTTGTAGAATTCACATAGTTTTGACAACACTGCGATGGAAACAGTGAGTTGATTGCTTCTTGGTTATATAGAACGTTTTCAAATGATACCGAAGATGTTAGTAGCGCAGATAGTGTCATATTTGAATATTACGTTGCTGTTTCCAATAACGCAGGAAAGAATGTGCTGTTGTAGCACCACTAGTTTTCTTTCTCGGTTGGATATGGGTAACTCGTGCCGACTTGAAGCCAAACATAAGACGTTGTTTACACATAAACGACGAAAATAATTCAAATTTTGCGCCTAATCTCAAATAGAAACAATTATAGCCTTTGCTTGGTATACATTGAGAGCAAGGGCTGAACATGGCGCCTAAGAGAGTCAATTTGCCCTTCCAAACACCGCCAACTTCATTACAGACAAATAGAAATCAATTTGCCAAAGAGGTAAACGGTCGAACTGCTTCGCAATTTGCCATCAGAGTGCAGCACCTCCCCGGGCCGGGCCGAAGCGAGCTTTGCCACGATTATACACAAGGCGTTTCAAATTGTCGCTTTTCCGAAAAAATAGCTGTTTCCCACTTAAAATGCTGTTGTTAAAGCCGGAGCAGTGGGGCCAGGACGATTGTGATGGACGACGCGTCGCAGCGTCCATCTTCGCACATCGCAAAGCGGCGAAATGATTTGCAGACGGTCTGTGCCTTGTTTCGAAGCTCCGTGGCGATATGCCCTGTGACGTAGAGGTTTTGCGCGGCGAAGCGGTGAAAGTATGGATGGGCGCCGACGAATATGTTGGAAAAACGCAACCCCTTTCTAGAACTGCGTCATTCCAGCGACATTTAGCCTTTCGAAATCGATGCGTTCACTAACAAAATAGCACTTCATCACCAGCACGTGGATAAGGCAGCTCGCGAGTCTGCGCACACTAAGTTCCGATGCCAGGTGGCACGGGCTGCCGTGCCACCACACACAGTTCATTAAAGGTCACTATGCACGGTAGTTTTCCTTAGCTTCTGTACAGGAACTTAAGATCACACACTAGAAGTATAAAGGCCAAAAGTCACTACACGCCGCTAGGACTCTACAGGAAACAACTCAATCACGCCGTCCGAGTACTTTCAGTGGCGATGTTTCTTGATCTTTCTTTATGAAGTATTAATTATCTTTGCTCCTCCATGAGGAGCAGAGAGAAGAAAAATAGGAAGGCGGGAAAAGGGAAAGAGGTGGTTTATCACAATATCAGTTCACACAATCGCACCTTGACACGCCCAACCACAAAATCCAAATGGCCGATGAGCGTCGTGTCCGGTAAACAAATCCGTTAGTGAACGAACCAGAAGCGCTTGAGTCAAACTGTACGCTTTCTGCCTGAAAAATTACGAACAGGCTGAAAAGGTTTCATGCAGAAATCGTGCAGTCTGGACTGCGCGATCTCTGTATGTCCAATCTGCACGAAAACTGTTCCGTGTGTACCAGTCTTCACAATTTATTTGGCATCACATAAGAAAATTATGAGGGGATGTGTTAGGGAAAAAATACAGATTTTTTGAGACACCTTACTGTACGTATTTCATACATTACACTGAAATTCGCTGCTTCTTTTAGTGGGGTGGTGCTCCCGGAATGCTTATGGTTGTTCTCAGTCGACGCAGTGGCTTTAGTGAACTGTGCTGCACAAATATTTCCAAAATGGAAGGTGGCTATTTGATACTATAGGGCTAACAAACTGGTGGAAACATTACACGAAATCGTAATACGAAATTTCTAAACATTATCTTCACAAGGTATGAGAGTTCATTATTGTTTTTATGGTCTTCTTCTTTAATGGTAAATAACAAATTAGTTGACTTAATTTTTGCAAGTGCGGGAAAACATGAGGACAGCCTGATGGCACAGCGTGAGCCGCATTGATTGTTTAAGACCTTCAGCCCCCGAGCTGCGTGCTGGGCGGGGCTCGCGGTGAGTTCCTCTTTTAAAAGTTCGCTGCTTGCAAGTTGCACGATCGGAAACTAAACGTTTCGAAGGCCGTGCTGAACATCGTAGCCATTGCGACACGTGGAACTTCGACCCGAGAAGATACAAACTTCCGAAAGACGTGAGCGTTGCCGGCTTCATCGGTCGATTGGGTTTCAGTTCGTGTTCGCCCACAAACACGTTTCGAAGTTTCTGCCGATCTTGTTAGTTTCTCCAACATTTCAAATTTCCTACTGTTATCTGTTTTCTAAAAGGGTTAGTACAAAAGTTGAATGAAATTCTAAAATGAATAATAAATTTGTGTTTGCGATTCCATTCAGAGACCAACAAGCGAGTGCGAGTGGACGTTCGGCTGCGGAGCTGCTCCCTGCACGCGAGGTGCGTGGGACTAGTGGCGCACGCCACGTGGTGTCGCTGTTCAATACTACTAAGGTCCGATTAAATTAAGAAGGTGATTGACATTTGTGAGTGGAGGGGAGCGACGTTGCCAGGTCGCAAACCACTGAGCACGTGTTACCGGGACACGAAAACAAACACTTCAAAAATACGTGTAAAAGTGTAAAAAATACGACAAAAGCCTAACCTCAACGCAACTCATCACAACACAGTACACATTGCGCGCGCAGCACAGGCAGAAACGCGGGCGGCGCGGCGGCAGGGAAGTCGCCTGCGATGCTCAAATGTTCTCCGTGTTCGGCAGAGGCAACTGAGCGACCTGACACGTCACGTTTTGTCTCTCTGGTTGGCAGCTGCCATGGAAACGGGAAAGGCGTCCTGACGTCACACAGAACTGTCAATCACCTTCTTAATTTAATCGGACCGTACATTTTGTCGCCCATAAGAAAGTGTGGATGAAACATGGAAATGCTACTCGCAAGCTCATAGCATCTTGCCCCAAGAGGGCTGGGGAGGGGAGGGGGAGGCGTGAGGGGGGCGATGGGTGCGATCTCCTGCGGCGGCGCTTGCGATGGAGAAGACACGAGTTCTTCATTTGTCTTTCGCCGGGTGACGCGGCGTCAGCGGTGTGGTGCGATGGCGGTGTGGATGGCGTAGGAGCGCGAGCGTCATGAGTAGGGACCGGATTTTAATGGCCTAAAAACCAGCGAAAAATGCAAGCATTTATGACCTAAAACCTATATAAATATGACCTAAAAATAAAATATGACTTTACATAAGTTTATTTTTAAAAAATTTCTGTTGATTTTGTAGGTATAACGTAAATACAAAATCCACTCAAGAACAGCTTGTGAGTGTATTACTAACGTTCGCAGTCTTTGGAACTACCTAGCATTTTTTAAAAAAAAGTTTGTGTCTGTAAAACCAAGTACAGAACAATAAAACCTGTCAAACAAAATGTCTTGCTTGAATACTTCTTGCTTGGTGTTTTCCAATTTCCTCTCAGTCTTCAGTTTTTGGAGAGTTGCATTGGATCACAAGGAGCATTTTCAGGTTTTCCATCTTATAAGACCTACGGTTGACGCTGATGATAGTTTTGTATCTAAAAAAGCTCCTTTCCACATCAAATGACGTCACGGGAGCGTATTTGAAGGCGGCGATGTCACTGTAGTGCATCTTTGGTTCATTGGATCCAAATGCTGCCATTTCTTTCCATTTGTTGTTAAATCGTTCCATTACCACAAAGCGCAGGAGGCAAGAAATAAACACATGTTTGCTTCCTATCAGAGGTTCATCTTAGAACTAGGAGTAATATCAAATAATCCTTTGTGGTATAATTGTTTGGCTCGTTTGTGACATCACCTGATACATTGTCATGCGAGACACATTTTAAAGATTTTTATTCTTGTGTCCTTAAAAATGACATATATGCATTTAGAGCAAACTTCGACGAAAATATGACCGTTTACTAAAAACTGTCTTTAAAAATATGACATATATGCATTTTAGGACAAAATTTGGCCAAAATATAACCTTTTACTAAAATAAGTGTAAATATGACATTATATGCACAATAAAAATACGTTTTTCGATTCGACAATACCTGGATTCGTGCATAAATTGTTTTAAAAGTTACCCGAAGGTTCAGAAAAAAATGACATATCAGTAAAATATGGGCCCTAGTCATGAGACGGACTGGCGATGCCACAGGGCTGCACTCGCCGAACAACTGCTTTGCACGTGCGCACTTCCCCGTTCTCTTCCGGAAGTCAGCCGCTCGTGAGCAGCCGACCTGCGTGAACGTTCTCCACGATCCTAGTCCTTCCCGTTGAACGAAGCGAGAGTCGGGCACTCCGCTAGCGTTGGGCCGAAGGTTTCCCGCTGTTTGAAGTAAGGGCAAAGTACTTCGAATACGCGATTCTGTTGTATGGACGCACACAAGTGCACTGCCGCGTCGGTGAGATGGCGAAAACTACTTGTCTGTGGTCCATTACCTGTGCGGAAGATGGTTCATCCTGTTTTCTTCGCTTGTTGGCGATCGATGGGACCTTAATATGAATGTATGCATTGGGCGTCGGAGGCCGAGAGAAGAAAAAGAGGGCGTGGGAGACAAGGCGGCAGCCATCGATCCCACGAGGCGCCCGCGCCCCGCCCCGCCCCGCCCGCCAACTTTGCCCCGCCCCGCCCTGACCCTCCCCGCTCTGCCCGTCCTGCGCTCCACAGCTCCGCCCTTCCCCGCTCTGCCTCGCCCCGCCCCGCCCGCCAACTTTGCCCAGCCCCGCCCCGCCCTGACCCTCCCCGCTCTGCCCGTCCTGCGCTCCGCCCTTCCCAGCTCTGCCCCGCCCCGCCCCTCCCCGCCAACTCTGCCCCGCCCCGCTCTGCCCGTCCTGCGCTCCACAGCCCCGCCGCTCCCCGCCAACTCTGCCCAGCCCCGCCCCACTCTGCCCGTCCCCGCTTCTGCGGGCTGTGCTGCTAACAACATTTTTTCTTTATTGACGCTTAATGTAACAAAGTAGTAAAGTGTGTGTGACGTTTGACGACCCATTTTGTGCGGAACGGCCAGCGGCGGCGCTCCAAAGGTTGGCTGTGGCGAGGGCTTCCGTGAGGGCGAGGGAACGATCGCGTGGGCGCTTGACCGCTGCGTTCGGAGCGGGGGCCGTCGGGACGTGGTCTCGTCTCTCGCTTTGCGTCCAAGTGCAAACTTGAAAGCACGGCGCCGCGCCGTGCTGCTCAGCGGGGAGAGCACAGCGGAATGAGTTGTTCCGCGACGAGGCTGAGACGCCGCCCAGGAGCATTGGGAGTGAGTGGCGGGAGCGACGGAGGACGAAGGCTTCCGCCCCGCTCCTCCCAGGCCGGGACGGGGCCGCAGCGCAGTCTGCACCCGGTTGGGCGAGGATTTCGTTTCTTGACATTGGCGCAAGGTGTTTCCGTTTATCGTGGAAGTGAGCGCAGCGGCCGTCGGGCGTTCTTCCTCCGCGTTGGCAGCGGGCGCTTGCGAAAGCTCCCTGGCCCCCGTCCAGCGCCCTCCCCGCCCCTCCCCTCCCAATCTTTCTTCGCATCCACAGCACCCGCCCCTCCCCCCGTCGACGCGCCCTCTTCCGTCTCGACTTGGCTGCAGGACACTTCCTTTGCGAACTGCGCAAGGGCACGATGACCCAAAGAGCGCTCGCGTCATTGTATTACAGCGCGCCTGACTGGGGAAAAGGAACGAAGGTATTACTGCTGCAGCCAGTGTCAGTACATACGAGTGACTTAATGTGTCAAAATGAACTATAGACGGTCTCTTTTGAATTGTTGAGTATATAAAAGTTCCAAATAATTATAGGCAGTCTTAATTATTGTATTAATTAGCCAAGATAATAAATATATTATAATTAAGACTCTATAATTATTTGGAACTTTTATATACTCAACAATACGAGTGACTTCCCTAAACGTACCGAACATGCAAACAAGGGCCAAGAGCACTCTGAACGTGAAATCCGTTGGTTGCAGAATAGCGAACAAGCGCTCCTCCGCCCTCCAACGTTGTCTCCCTCCTGGTCGCGCGCTGCCTTGTCCGTCGTGGCCAGCCCAATCCCCTTGACGCCAGTTTTACAATTTCGCCTGCGCTCAAATTGTAACATGACAGTAAACGCCTTTTGTTATAAAAACAAGCGCACGTTGACCGAGGAAACTCCTCGTCATAAACGTCGCCGCCATTTGCTGCCTGTGGCCTCGGGCTCGTGGCTGTGGCATGGCGCCCCGGCCTGTAAATTGGGCGGCCGGCCTTTTACAACCCCCACCCCGCCCCCGCCTCCGCCCCGCCCCCGCCCCAGGTCGAACAACCGGAGGCTCTCGAAGGCGAAGGCCGCGATCGAAGACATTTCTTGAACGTGGTCGCATGTTTTCGTTTCATTTTGGCCCCGTTCATAACCAGATTGTAACTAGTCCCATGACTTGGCAGATTGCCTTACGGAAAGAGATCGATTAAATAATTATAATTCAGCGGATAACATTTTTACTTTCTCGTACACGGAGTATAGAGAAAGTTACGTTGTGCTGCGCAAAATCGATTTCAAAATTTCAACGGAAATACACGTTTTGGGGTCCCCTGGAATCGAAAAAGTTTTTTTCGTTCCCGCGAACTGCCTACGCAGTGTAAAGCAAGTATTGCAATGCTACGGGGGAGAAGGGCGATGTGTTGACCGAAGAGTTCTTGCCGGGTGCTGGTAAACAAAATGCGGGTAAATCTTGTCCCTTTATGTCGTAAATTACCATTTCCCCTAACACGTTATTTACTCAGCATCCAGGTTTTGTGGGTCCTTAATACGGAAAAATAGCGTGACGGCAGAACTGTCGTTGGATAACGCTAGCAGCTAAGCCGTTAGGCTATCTTTACCAAAATCGATAAACTCCGATCGATCTGAACGGACTCGAGTTCCTGCAACTTACAAAAAGATACTTTGATTCTTAGGAATCCCGGACATGAAGCCTCAACATTAAGAAAACTTTCTTAAAAATGGCTCGAGTTTTGTTGATTAAACCTTGTGCGCGAATGGCGTAGAGAAATGTGAAACCAAAATGTGCGGATGTCAAGTTGAAAATTGTTTGGGCGTAGAAGATGTGTTGTTGAATAAGTGGAGGAAAAAGCATTTGTTGCAGGCGAAGGGCCAAGCAGCGGCGCCAGCGCTGGCCCTCGCGTGTTCCCCGTCGCGTCGCCCGTGCGCCCGTGCTGAAAATGTCAAGGAGAAAAAAACGCACCGTCATAGGATACGTGCATAATAAAATGAAAAAAGTTTTGTAATTTTCCTCTGTATATTTTTTTTGTAAACTTAAATGCACACGACAAATACGAATATTTTAAAGTAAAACTAGATTTATATATTTACAACTCTTCTACATTTTATTCTTAATAGTTTCCATTGCAATATATCACCAGTAACTTTCCAAGGCTCACAATTTCCGATCAGCGACGATTGGGAGACAAAATCAGTTAGCACGCGGAGAAGGATATCTCATCCCTACTGGTGGGATTGGCCTGCATTCGCCATGCGAGGTCTTCGCTCGGCACAGATCCGACGATGCTCGAGGGCGTCGGCTTGCGTTGGGAGATGAAGTGCTTCCACGAATGAGAGGCGAGCGGTGGCGCGGGAGGCGCTTTGGGCATCCGGTGGGGGGGGGGGGGGAGGACCGGGGGCCGCCAGGATGCGCTGGAATAGTGGACACTAGCGATATTCAAGGGTGGGGCAAGCTAGATTTATTTTTTTATTTAT